>BMAO01034092.1:0-28016 GCA_019973975.1 Trichonephila clavata
CTTATGTTAAAAAAGCAAAGTATTATTAAAAAGCTCATAAATATAGAAATATAAAACAAATGCAAAATTTTGGCAAACAATACCACAAATGCATTTGATCAATTCAATCCTATCAACTTTAAATTCAATGTAGCATCGGAAAATCTAGTATTTTTCAAAGGAATTTCCAAAATTTTTTTTAAAAAAAAGTTTTCTGAGACATTTTTTTTGCTTAAATTTCTTTACATCTTAAAATGTCTTAAATTTCTTATGTCTTCTTGCATTTTGACATAAGGAAGACAAGAATGAAACTTAGTTAGTATTTGACACATTTTAATTCTAGAACAATTTTAAGAATCAAATAAAGGGATTCAAACTCGGATTCAGATATTTACAGATGATTGAGTAATAACCATGTGTTACGAGGAAAGTAACATATTAGTTCGGAATTGAGTCTGTAACGTATTCGGGTTTAACATCTGATGAAATTCCGTTCTGTTTGAAATCTGTTTGAAAGCAGAGAAAAAGAAATATTTCCAAAATTGGAGGATAAAAAAAAAAGAAATAACGCATGCTGTGAAATGTTATTACAATAAAATATGTGAGAAGAATAAAGACTGCTTGTAAAAAGTAATCTGTGAGTACAAGCGAAATATAAGGAACATTTTCGAAGGAATTACGGTTAATATTTAATTACGAAATTAATATAATAATTTCGGAATAATTCTTAGCCTTGTATAAAATGTATCTAGACTTACATTAGGTTAAATGTACGAAACTTTTTACTGCACAATCTTCTAGAAATTTTAACTCCACTGAAGCTTAAAAAAAGTTGACTAATACTTGGGGTCTAACTTTAAAGCTAATATTGTAACGGGTCCAACCACGAATTTGTAACTAATCCTCTTAGGGTTAATTTATTTCTTTTTAACTGTTGTTCTATTGCAAACTTTGTTCCGAAGAAGAAGACTTGATTCATGCAAATGAGGGGTTCTATTTAAGCATTGACTTTTAGATACGCGAAGTTAGCTGAGAGTTAGTCGAGAGCCAGTCGACAGTTAAGCGACGAGTAGTTTCTGGATGGTCAATTATTGCTAATTGACGAAGAAGTTATAAGATTGAGATTAATAATAATGACAGAGGTCGTACAGCAAATAAAGGAATTAAGTTGAAATATACCGTAGAAGTCCAAAGTGTGACCTAGAGTAAGTGAATTAGATTAAGCTCATATATTAAGTATCCTTTATACTCATATATTATACTTATTAAACTATACTCATATATTAAGTATCTATAAAGCCTTGTGATTGCTCTTATAATTAGTAGTGATGCATTTCCTAGCCTGAATTGTCAGATTTAAGCTAGGGAATTCATAAATCTGTGTTTGAACTATCTTTACTCGAATCCCCAAACACCAATACAACGAAGTTATTACAATATCACCCAAAGCTTTGCCAATTTATTCAAACTTAAAAACAAAATGAATTCGAATTATATTTCTCTTTTAAGCTTAGCTGTTGTTAAACATTGCAAACGAGTACTGCAAAAATAGAAAATGGCGATTTTTTGTAAAATATATATTAGCAAAAATTAGTCTCGGAAGTAAGAATTTATGTTCAAATGTATGGAAAAACTGATAAGAGTCAATATATTTTAAAATCTAGAACCCGCTGAAGTTGAAGCCAGTTTTGTTTCTGTGAGAAGTTTAAGTAAGTAATTTTCGAATATAATTTTGTGAAATAAGGCTGATTTTTAATTCTTATGATTTTATATATTTAAAATAATGTTTCGTTTTTGCTTTATGTATGTAGGTTGTAAATTTGTATTTACGTATTACCTCAACCTATTGGCGATATTATATGAAACGAAGCACCTAGTTGCCAATTCAGCGCGTACGACACATATCAAATCGGAGTCGCCAACTTGGCGAGTTATTAATAGAGTTGGCGATTAATGCGATAATATATAAGTACCTGCAAATATAATGCTTTTTCTGTAATTATATGATTAAATCTGACATTAAAATTAATTGTGAAGCTTAAATTGAGGAGTAAGCTCATTTGCAACTATATTGAATCCTTACCGAAATAGTAAATCTTTATTGTTGGTGCACATAATTTTAGGATAGTGAATATTTTTATGTATTGGTTTTAAACGAATTGATAGCTATTGAAAAAAAAAACAAAAAGTAATATTTTTTTTTTTTAAATATGGCACCCAAAATTTCATCTTTTTATAGTGTACAAATTGCTGCAATTAAAGGTAGCTTTTAATTTTTGTTATCTTTGGCATAAAAAAAATAAAAAAACAGTACTTTTTTTTCAAAACTAAAATTGTGAAAAAACAACACTTCACATGCTTGTTAATTAACTTAAAGTAAGTTTTTGCAGAAATTTTTCTTTAAAAGATTTCTCTATTCATCTTTTTTTTCTTTCTTTTTTCTACATTTGGGAACTTTATTAAGTGAATTGTTTTTTCATTACCTGAAAAAATCGAGAAAATAAAAAGGATATGAAAATAAAAAACTACTTTTTTTAAGAAAAACTATAACAGTAGTTCTTAAAGATAATTTATAGAAACAATTAGTTTGAATGATTTAACTCAATTAGGTGTAAAAACAACAAAGACTGATAATTTTAAGTTGGGTAATATGAAGGTATTTTTTAATCAGTAATAAAAATTCTTGTAATTATATCAATACTTGTATTTTTTACTTTCCAATTAACTTTCATTTATTAAATGCTTAAGTTTAATAAAAGTAGCCCTTAGAAATGTAAAAGAATAAGGGTAATTTTCCGTTTCGCCGGCGTAAGCAATAAAGTCGCCAAAAATGATACAACCAACACCATTCGGTATATTCCTTTTGGTAACCTTTTACCATACATTTTTAAAACAAGTCACGTTCTTTTCTAATCATTTACGTAATTTTTTCATAATATATCGAAATTGAATGGAAAAATTATAACTAAAATTTATATATAGCAGTTTTTAATGTGTATATTGTGTGTTACCAAAATCTATAAGGAATATATATATACAGGGTGTCCCAAAATGACCGCATAAACTCTTAGCTAGATTCCTTGTTGGGAGTACATAAAAACTGCCCAAAGAAGCGTTCCTGTACGATCCATAGTTTACGAGAAAAATACGAAAAACAAAGTATGATGTCACTTCCGGTGCAAGTAAAAAACACTTTATTGGTTATATCAACAACAGTATTCGCATATCTTTCCAGACTATAATGTTCAAAACGTTCGCCGCACATATCGCGTCATGCATGTGCGCTCGCCGTGGAATGACGTTAAGCCGCCGTTTAACTGGTATTTAAAATGCTGCATCTTGCAGCTACCGGTAGTCTTCGCATGGTGGCCATGTATTCCGTTCACGACTACTGTAACATGTACTTGATGTACGACCGATGTAATAGAAATACCTTAGGAACTGCTGGGGAGTATGCCCGTCGATATCCGTCCCGCCGTCCTCCCGATGTCAACGTCATCCGTAGGCTGGATGGCGTATTTTAACGCGTGGACCAGCATACTCGGGGATTACCTGCTTGGACCATATCTGATGCCTGAACGGCTCTCGCGACAGTCGTACTTGGTGTTTCTCAATGAGGTCTTAACCGAGTTCCTCGATGACATACCATTAGCGGCAATACAGGGACTTTGTTTCCAGCATGATGGATGCTCCTGTACGTGATTGGCTGGATATCGCATACCCTGGCCGTTGGATCAGACTTCAGGGTCCTGCTCTATGGTCTCCACGTTCCCCAGATCTTACACCGTTGGATTTTTTCTTATGGGGCCATCTCAAGGAACTGGTATATCGAGACGTAGTGACAACACAAATGGACTTAGTTGCTCACCTGCATGCTGCTTGTACTTCGGTGGACCCCGCGGTGCTGTGACGTGTGATGGCAGCCATTCCATGGCGTGCTCAAGCCTGCCTCGACATGTACAGTGGACACTTTGAATATCTGCCTTAAATTGTGCATATACTGCTGTTGATATGTTCAATAAAGTGTTTTTTCTTGCACCGGCAGTGACGTCATACTTTGTTTTTCGTATTTTTCTCGTAAACTCTGGATCGTACAGGAACGCTCCTTTGGGCCGTTTTATGTACTCCCACCGCGGAATCTAGCTGTGCAGAGTTTATGTGGTCGTTTTGGACACCCTGTATATACAAATGGATATTTGTAAAAAATGAAATGGCTTCAACACCGTTCAATCAATCACTATGAAAATTGTATGTTTATGTATTTTTTGTGGAGAAGGTTTTTGTGCTATGCTCTTTTTTGCTGCTCCACATCAGGTAGTGCTACAGCATATCAACTTCTTTCCTGTTCAATCAATCTTCAGGTTACCAACTTGGTCGCCAAGCAAAGAGAAATTTGTTTTGGATAGATTCTCCTTTAATGTTAACTATATACATAAAAATGGATGTTTGTATATACTAAATCGATGCACTCCAACATCGTTCAAAAATTATTATGAAAATTGGGATGTACTATGTTTTTTTTTGTGGCAAAGGGTTTTGTGCTATCCTCTTTGTTACAGCTTTCCACCAGGTGGCGCTAGAACAAAGCAACTTCTGCACCGTTCAATCAATCACCAAGTTGCCAACGTGGTCGCCAAAAATGATGCCAACTTGGATCTATCCCCAACATTTCACTATGTTTCCATTGAGAATCGTCATTATAATGTAAGGAACGGCATCGCTTGCGAATATTATAAGTTTAACATAAAATAAATACACAGAAAATAATATTTACGTGTTACACATCCAGTTATAAATTATTTACACTATTTTAACTGTTCATTGTACAAAATTTGTAACAATGTGTTACTTTTGCTGAGCTGAGATTAGCTTGGTAAGATGTTTTCAAAAATCAACCCACAAGAGAGTTACGGTGGAATTATAAATAAAAAAAAACATTTTTATCAGCTATTAGAATTAGACTTAAAATTTAACAAATCTGTTTTTTTTTTTGTGTTCAGCTGAGATATGCAAAAAGGTTTTTTTTATGTTTAATTTACAATTCACGTAAAAATAACTTGTTAAAACTTCTTTATCCTTCAATCTATATTGTTTAATTTTTCAATTCACCCGTGCGAAGAACGGGTATACCAGCTAGTAAAATATATAATCCTTAACCTTTTTGATGTTGTGGTTTTTATACAAAAAAATTGCTTAAAATGTGGAATCACTAAAATTAAAAATATGTAATGACGTTCAATTCAGAGAAAGCGTCTACTTAATTTTGTACCGAAATGAAAGTAAAAAAAAGTCAAGGTATTATTTTGCATGAAAATAATTGAAGTAGAATTCTCTGAAGAATTCGATTCGATTCAAAGCCATTTTTATTTTAATTAGAATGATTAAAAAGATATGTCGTGTGACTGCAGTTATTTGATATAAAGTTTAAATTTTATAATTACATTTTCTTTCTGTAAACTTATAACCATAAGCGTGGGTTTAGGGAAGTATTAAATTCTTTTCAATTTATTTTGTAAATTTGAAACATATTAGATATTTTTTCTTCGCAATATAAATATTAATTTAAGTAAGTTATTATGTTGAATGTATTAAATTTCTTTCATAAAAATTTTTATACCATGTTTTTATAGTTTTTGAAAGGCTAATTTGAAAATTTTGTAAACGTAAAATTAATGACCATGAAATTAAGTCCTTAATATGCATCAAATCAATTTGATTTATGTGAAAACTGATGCTTAAACGAAATTGATTTTACAAACATTTGTTTCTATTTTTTTAAAAACTTTAATTATAAATTATCTTGTATTTCCAGACAGAAATTTTAAATATACGTAGTATGCAAATGAGCGGGGTACACACAGAAAAAAAAAATGTAAAATCCCTTCTTTAAAGTAAAAAAAAAAACACTTATTAATTTAGAAAGGCAATGTTTTTTTTTTAAAAAAATGTTATTGTTTTTCCTAATTTAAATGTAATGAAAGTCCTTTTTCCTTTTTTCCTTTTTTCCTTGAATTTTAACGCTGAAGAGTTTAAATGAAGACTTTTCTGAACTTGACTTAAAATCAGTTGGAAAACATGTAATATAATAACAAATTTTTTTAAAGTCAATTCCTACTTAGGTCAACAAAGCAAATTTTTATTTTAGTTACTTTTTATTAAATAATTACAATTAATATAAATATGTATATAGTACATATAACAGAATCATAATATTAAGTGCCGAAATACCTTTTAAATTAACATTAAAAACCCTTTAAACACATTAAATTTGTAATTACATTTTTTAATAAATGTTGAATATAATAGGTAAGAATTTATCTTAAAATCAGGTGTAAAAGGAATAATGACGTTTAACTAGCATATGATTTTATTCAGGTTAAGTTAAATCTTCATCACTAATTTAGTAAAAGCTGTTTTATACAATGGTGCTGCCATCTAGAAGAATAATATCGAATGAAATGTATGAACTCAACTATAATTCGTTAATTAATTTAATAAATGAATTAATACTTGAAAAAATGTATTAACATCAAGTGTTATCCCCTATAAGTTTAAAAATGTATTTGAACTTGAGTGGGTGGATAAAAAGTATTTTATTTTCGATTGAAAATTCGAACAAGATATATAAATATATGTTAGGAGAGTGTGAACTAATAGTAGGAATTGAAAATAATGATACAAAAGACGTCGTTTCTTACATATTGTTCGTATGTATATTTTAAATAAGAGTTACAGTTAATAGGTTGAATAAGAATAAGGTTAAATAAGAGTAAGCAATTGAAGTACAGTTTGTAAACTACCAGGAATGGTGTGGTAACATACATAACAATGCCGAATCAGAAACGTTTTCTTAGCACGAAAGATAACATTGTAGGGGTACAGGGTGATCGAATGTGTTTGCTTAGAATCATTGTTTATAGCAGTGAACATACAGTTATTAGGAATCCGATTACAGGAACGCAGAGCTAGCAGATGTGCATCCCGCATACGGGGTAGTGGATTCTAATGGCTAAACCACAAAGTGGTTGCATCCGTAAACATATCCGAAGAGGCAAACCCACAGCTATCATCTTTGCATGCCTGCACCAATAGGGTTTTCGAACGGATGGCTCAAAACCATAAATAAACGCCCGCCGTAAAACGAGAAATGTGTTGCGTCTGATACGGGATATTCTCTGCAGTGGTATACATATAATCGCAAATGCAGGCAGTTTCTAGTCACTTTCAACATATGAAAACAATCATTTTCTGCTTGCCATTCTTGTATTGAGATTCTCAGCTACATTATAAACAAACACATGTTTTCATCTGATTTGTTTTGTATAGATATAGTTTTTCTGCGTTTATGTGTGTGCATGGGGAATGATATTTCAATTTCAATTTGGGATGTGGCCGCGGTGGCCGAGTGGTCTAGGTATCGGATCATGCTAGCGTGTCATGAGTTCGATCCTAGTACCACTAAAGATCCGCCGTGTAGGGGAGCGATGCACGTTAAATCTGTCGAGAGCTCAAACGTCCTCCCGTTGGTGTGGTGTGGTAGTTAGGAGAGGGGGTGCCAGATCAGGTGTCGTCCGTGTCACTTGACCATGGTTCAAAATTACGCGGACCGTCGCCAAAAGCCCTCGTGTTGCTGATCAGTGCGACGTTAATATTCACTCACTCATTCAATTTGGGATTTATTCCCTAATGTAGCGAGGAAGATTTTATTAAAAATGCACTCTTTTGTTCGATTTTTTGGTATTGTGCTTCAAAGATAAATGTGCAGCAGATGCAGCATAGAAAAGTTGATTGTTGGAAGTAGAGATGCCAATATCAACAGCAATATAAAAATTTTAGCAGTTATAAAAATGTTATCAAAACAATAATGATTTGAGCCAGTGCCAAGTGTATTATTGCGAAAAAGGTGAATTGCCTCACTTCAATTCAATCAACAGAGAGTAATTCCAATAAGATCTGGTGGAATAATCCTAAAGAACTTCCCATGTAGTCAAGACATAAAGCAGTTGCCGAGTTTCGTCTGGCTACTGGACACGACTGTCTTCTCAAACATCTTTATCGAATTCACGTTGCACAGGCCCCTTGCTGCACGCTCTGTGATATTTGGGAGAACATGAATGCTGATAACATTCGCCGCTGCACAACACTAAAGGGCTCTTCTTTATGCAATCTTTATTGATAAGCTAGGGACTTATTGGATTCATAGACTTTTCTCGCCATGTTTTCATTTCCTACTTTGTTTTACCTGATTTTGGTTTTGTTCCTACTCCCTTGTGGTATAGTGGTCTTTTGTTGTTGTTATTTCTTATCCCAGATAGGGATGGTGGTGGCCTGGTCTTTTGTAACCCTCGCCATTGGAAATAATAACAATAAAAGGATTTGAGTAAAAATACGCGTCACTTTTAAAACCTTTTTATAATTTCTCAAAATACAGAGGAAGAACCATTTTATAAATTTATTTAAGCAAAAGAGTCCAATAGTTGGAATCTTAAGATGGAATTAAATGCAAGGGATTATTCTGAAAGTAGCATCATTCAATTATCAAAGTAATCTTATTCAACCCCCAATATTATCTGAATTCGGCTCTAATTTTACTTGGTATTCAACGATCTTCTTTCTTCATCCCCTTTAATTAATTAGATTATCACCTTTTTATTGTCTATTTTCTATTGGTAGCATTTAAGTATTTTTTTTTTTTTTTTTGTGGGGGAAAAATAAAAGTTCTCATTCCTTTTTATTTTTATTATGATTTTCCCCGCAGTCATTTGAGAGATTTATATGAATTCCAGCGGGTATAGTAAAAGAAATAAATGAAAATATATAACGTTCTTTATTAAGTAAAGAATTTATAATCAATACAGAAAATAAATTCCAATAAAAGCAGAAATTGAGAAGATCTTGTATCGAGCTGAAACAGAAGTAAAGGTCAAACCATAAAAATGTCTGAAATGTTTTATTCAAAATTAAAAAGGAAGAATAAAAATGTGCAAATCATTTTCATATTTATTTAACGCTGTAACATTTATTTTTAAAAAATGTTTCTTTTTCTTTTTTTGCGTCTTGAGCAAAACTTTTAGAAAAATAATTAAACACCTTATCTCACTCAAAATAATCGGATACTTGAAAAAAGAATAATTGTACGTAATGAGGTAACTGGAATAAAAATCTTCTTAAACTGAAATAATGAAAGCACTAATGAGCTGGCTGGAGTAAAAATAATCTTCAATATTTAAAGACCAATTTTGAAGTGCTTAGGTGACGCAAAAATTTATGTTTAAAACTGGTTAAACTCATTTTTATAGAACGCTTGATTAGAGTTGTGCTGGATGAAGAATAACAATTTCTCGAATAGCTGTTAAAACGCTCTTATCATTATATTTCACAAAACTATAACTAGTTTTCTTTAATAAAATTGTAAGCAAAAATAAAATAATTATTTTGTTCTCAGAGAAAATAAGTTTAATGAGTCACGTTCTTTATCCTGAAATTCTAATATAAAATCGTAAAAATATTTAACAGTACAGATTAACTTATGCTGCGAACCAAAATGTTTAGATTCAAATAACTAAGCCTAATTTCGGAATAAATGTTTGGAACGTATTTATACTAATGAGTAATTGGATATTTTTCCGAAAGCTGTCACATTTAAACGCATATAAATTTATACATTCTATGTATTTAATTAAATTGAAAATATAAATTTGTTACATTTAATTTTAAAAAAAGTTCAAAGTTTCAAAAGTATGGCTTTATTAATTTGGAGGAATGAATTATATAAGAGTTTCGTTGGGTTTTTGTTTTTACATCTATGGAAATGTTTCAGATAACTTACATATGCATACATTTTGTTTTAGTTAATACTTTAGCAAAACCTACATTCTAATTTTTATACAAATATATTTTTCCATAGATTTTACGTGTCTTTGTATATCTTCATCTAACTCCTTCATAAATTCCAATTGGTTAAATTTTGTATATTCGTGTAATTTAAATCAGTAAGAACATATATTATTAGTTTTGTAATATCAACTTCAAGCATAAATTCAAACAAAATTGAAAATATACAAGAACTCTCAAAATTTAAAACATTTCTAATACAGCACCAAATAATATTTCCAATAAAGAATATTCAAATAAAGTTATCACACCACGTTCCTCACTACAAATTTCGCAGAACATCAAATCTATTCAATCTTCATAACTCTCTCCCCCCCTCTCTCTAATCTAAAAATGAATTCTGCCATGCCAGTAGAACGCCACATTAATTTCAAATTACAGAACGCCAAATTCATGACTCTCCAGAGAAACTCGGGGATACTTAATCTAGTGTGGTTGTTAAATTTATCGACGACCATGTCTCGCCTTTATCTCGGTCGGTAGAAACGGTCCTTAAAGTAATTTAGATAGCTTCAATCCCAGTATGTTGGCAAATTTGCTCACCTACGCCAAGTTGGAAAGGGCAGAAACTCGACTAAATGGCGACGTCTTTAGTAAGCAAGTCGCATGGCTGCTTAAGTTAGACGATCATTAGGTACAAATTGTAGCGAATGGTGAATGAACGCAATTATTTATATCTTTGAATAGTCGAGGAATGTGCTTAGAAGCTGGGTTTCTGTAATTAGGGCATTAAAATTCAGTGGGAATTGCGCGTGGTATTGATGCTACGAATTCCTCGATCTGAGTCTTCGAATGATTAGTTCAACAACACATAAAGATTTAGAAGTCTTAGCTGAAGTCTATTTGTCTTAATATTACGACATGAATAGGGGATGATTTTGAATATTATTAATGACTTTTCACCATAATTTGTTTATTGGTTCAAATTATGAAGTATGTAATTAATAGCTCTCGTGTTGCTTTTAGTGTTTTATAAGCAGTCAATAAATTCTAGTTAATTAGAACCTAGAAAGAAGTTATAAAGAAATAATTATACATCATAATTTTATTTAATTTCCCCTCTATATGAATTGCACAGTTAGTAGTTTGGTGGCTCTGTAGAATTTTAATATTTTTATTGCTCAAATCGCTAAAAAAAATTGCTTTTATTATGATTGGTAAGTTGCAAATACATCGTTCAAATTTAGAAATTTGTATAACTCTCAGATAACTTTAAAAAAATATAATTTATATGAGTAAATTAATTTATATAGTTGCATACTCATTTTGTATTTCCTATATTCTTGTAAGTTGGACAAAAATTATGCATTAAATACATTTGACCGATATGTGTTTTACATTGCCAAAATTGAAATAGTAAAAAAAAAAAAAAAAACGATTTAAAGTGTTATATTTATTTTTCAGTAAGAAACTGATTGTCAAGCAAAGTCAATAAAAATTGAAAAAATGTATGCCATTCAAAGATTTTTAATAATCCGTATACATATAATTTATTGTCAGTCATTTACATAAACCGTGTGTACCAATTATAAAATATGGTAAATGAAATAAATTTTATAAACTTTTGCGGTACTTATTATTTACATATATATTATCTATTGCAACAATTCCAAAGCTCAAAATACTCGCCAAGTTGGCAACCCCGATTTTGCATGCTTTTGTATACTCTGAGTTGACAATCATGCTCTTTGTTTCATATAATGTCGCCAATACGGTTGCGATAATACCTAAATGTCAATTTTGCATAGCAAGAAATACCATTATTTTAAATGCCTTTAAAATTAATGATTCTTTTTGGAAAATAAGAGAGAGAGTTGCATTCTTAAGGTAATTCAGTATTTGCTCTTTCGAAAATTTAATAATTTTAAATCCTGAATTGTGTGGGAATCGAATAAATCAAAAAATATTGATGTTCAATCTTAATTTTCAGAATAAAATATTTATAAATATCATAAACTCATGTGTAACGTTAGTCAATGATAATACAAATTGAAGTATAGGGATAAACGAGAGGGTAATGGTGCTTTTAGTAAAAGGACTAATTACAATATTGATTACCACAAAAAGTAAATATCGTAAAAGTAAGTTTAAGTTAGCCCTTGAGCAGAATGAGCTAAGTTAGTGTGACGTTACAGTCACATTATAAATGTGTGGAAGTGGTATCTATATAAGCCAGTAACAACCTCCGTACTAAGCTGATCATTTTTGTGTAGTGGTAATGAATTAGTAAGGTACTGAGATCGAATCTCCTTCATAGGTGACCCTGGGAGCTTCGAACAAACGCAACCTTCGAGCAGCAGTCGTGGCGCCATCTATACATCGCAAATGCAACCAAGCCGCCAGACACATAACGTAATCAACAAAGTCGTCTCACACGAATGACGCAACAGCTCACGCGCTCGCCATAGCAACGAGATATCGTTCGTTCGCCTTACCGACTCACTGGTAGGGGAGTGTGTGGTGGTGGTATCTGTATAAGCCAGTAACAACCTCTGTACTAAGGTGACTATTTTAGTATAGTGTTTATGTTATGTGCTTACGGGACTAAAGGTAATGAGATCGAATCTCTCTCAGATGTAATCATATGTTTTCAGCTAATCAATTCATGCCCTTCGCTATAGTCAGCATTTGCTAACTCACATGAAAGCAAAATATAGTTTATTTAAAAATACACGCATATTATAAATTTTCTTAAAATTTTAAAACCCTTTTGATGAATTTTTTTAATACTTGAACATTTTAACCCAATTATGAAATATGAAATTTTATCTAAATTTCACAAATAAAACAGAAAACAGAAGTTTAATGTTTGTTTTGCATTCAGTAAAGAACACGTGATTACATTTATCAAGTGATCATCATGAATTTAGCTCAATGAAAATATTCATCATTAACTGCCGTAAAAATAAAGTGTTTAAAACTTCTTTTTTTGAGAAAAGGGCTTAAAAACAAAAATTAAAAAATATAAAATTCTATTCATTATATTTTTTGAAATAATTTTTGCAAACCATTTTAAAGCCAAATATAACGAACCAATAGTGGAAGAATCTTAATCGTAATAAATCAGACAAATATCAAATAACACTAAATGTAGGCTACGTATAACATGACTTTATGCTACTGATTAAAAATTTAGAAATATTTTGGATTACTCATGGCAGAAGAAAAGGCTGAAATTGAAGATAGTGACAGTTAATCTTATCTGTTGACACACAAATGTTCTATTTAAATATTTTAAAAATAGTTAGAGGTTTTTTTTTTGTATTAGAATATTTTTATTGAAAGATAATTTAAGAAAATATTTAAACTACCGATGAGTGACATATAACCCTAGGACGCATTCATATAGTTTCCAAATCTGCTTCAAATTCTAAATTTTAATTCGTTTTCTGATTTTGAAATTACTTTCGAGTCAATTCGAAACGAAAATATTTTAAGCTATTACTTCTGCGTCATTATCTCAAAGATTACCGTCTATTTGAATATTCTTCTGGATTGTATAATCACCCCTAATTAAGAAGCTTGTATAATATTCATGAAAGGAGCATTCTTACTCAATGTGTTCTTTACTTTTCACCAACTATGAAGCCTTTACGTAATCTTTAATTAACATTTCACAAGGTTCTGATGATTTCCAAGAAAAATATACGGCAGAGTGCATGGCCCTGTTATGTAATACCTAATTAATGGGGTTTTATTTCTTTGTATAGTCAAAATGATCTAGGAATTAGTTTTTAATTAAAGTATTTCGAAAGTTTTATGTACACCATGTGTTACTTTGCTATTTTCCTTTGTAAAATTTTGAATATGCTCTTTTTTGCTGTCGAAATGCTGTCGTGGTCATTTACCCATGAAAAGATTTTGAAGAGAAAAGTTTTAATGGGATGTTGTTGAATTAGAATTTTTAACTTCAGGGAGAAAGTATCAAGAAGTTTAATTCAAAGATTATTGTAAAAGGTAAAAAGATCGTAATTGAAATAATAATAATAAATTAATATGTTATACACATATTTCCATAAAAATGCATGATTATGCAGGGAAAAGAATTATAATGAGGCGAAAATTTTGACAGATTTAAGTAATTCATTTAAAGGTATAAAGCAGTTTAGGTATATTAACGTGGTACTAATCCTTTAAGTACAATTTTGGTAGTTTATAAAGTTTATGAATTATTATACTGCATTTATATTTTCAAAATCCTTTTATAGGGTTTAATTATAAAATATAATCACTAATGATTCTAATAATTTTTTTCTTAATATCCTAAAATACTGAAATGATTACGAAACGGTAAGAAGAGAAATTAGATCGAATAATATGCAAATGAATAGTAATTTTAAATACCGATTCCAAATAGTAATAATATTCCAATAGTAATTTTAAATACGATTTCCAAAACTGGTCTCTCCAACGCGGGATTCGCGAAGAGAGTGAGAGTAATATTTACGTCAAACTATAAAGTTGCAAGAGGGCTTTTAGTGTTGGACCTGGTAGGGTAGTTTTGAACCATGGTCAAGTGATGAGGGCGACCCCTGTCCTTGTTTTGTTGAAAAAAATATGCACATAGATCTAGTTAACATTTTCTAAAATTTGTAACCCTTTTTCAATTCCCCTACTATTAGTTCACCCTCTCCCTATATATATATATATATATACCTCCTTGTTGAAATTTTACATCGTTAATAAAATACTTTTTATTCTTCCACTGAAGATCAAATACAATTTTTGAAACTTGTAGTGGATCACTTGATGTTGATACAGTTTTTTCAAATATTTACTCATTAATTATATAGATATTTTTTTAATTTTAAATTTATTCTGCAATATTTCTAACGAAGTCAGAACTAGCACCAATAGATGTCGCCAGTAAGTTTTTCTAACGAATTTTTCTTAGCTTCAAATGCATTTTTTTAAACTTGCAGTGGATGACACTTGCTGTTGATAAAGTTTTTTCAAATATTAATTCATTAATTATATTTAATTAACTAAAATGAAATTTTTTCTTTGTTGACCTAAGTAAGAATTGTCTTAATTTTTTTTTATATTACTTGTTTCAATTAAACTGAGGTCTTCTGTCAAAAATTCACATCCATCATTCGATCTTCTGATCGAACTGGGTCTAAAGACTGATTTCTTCAATGTCTTGCTATTGCTCATCAAATGTTAGCTCCGGATTGTGGGAACCAGCAGTTCTTAAACATCATCACTATTTACTTATATATTTATTTGCCAGACGAGATTCACCAATTTTACCATTTCTTTTTCAAACCAAAGACTAATCGACGAAATTTGAAAATTGCATAATTGCGAATTCGAGTAAGTCAAAGCAGCTTTAGTCGAAGTATTAACGTATTGACAAATAGTTTTAAGAAGTGAATTATTTAACTATTCAATAAACTTTTACGACTGAAAAAATTATTTTAGTTTGAATTCAAATGGATTGTTTCATGTTTAAAAGAGGGATTCATCTGTCTTTAGAATTTCTTTTGTTTTCATCGAATAGTAAATATAGTACCTTACACGAAAATGCTTAAAATTCGCATTGGAAGGTTTCTCTATTTTTTATTGGTTTATTTTGTACATGTTAGATTAAAGTAGCATTCAATACAATTTGCTCCTCTAAAACGCTAACTCTGTTATATTCACTACGAAAAATAAGATACTGATCTGCAAGGCATTCGTATAGATAAGGATAAGCCTATTTTATGGGTAGAATTTCGAAAAGAAAAGCTTACAGACAAATTTGATTTTCTCCGTTCAAAAGAGATTAGGAGGCAGGATTTATATTGGATTTCTTCTAGTCGAAATACACTCTGGAGCAAATAAACGTAGCTTATCTAAAATTTTTATTTTCTTTTTGGGGGAATATTTCTTTTATATTATCTATTATTGCAGAGAATTTTATTTTCTGATATTCTCTGAAAATAACTACATTTCGTTATAAGTATAGATATAAAGACGTTATATTGTAAATTAAATTTGTATTTTGGTACACAGGAAAGTAAACATTTTTAATAGCTTCGAATTAACAGATGGAATAATTCTTAATATAAGAATAAAATGATTAATGAGAAAATTAATGTCATTGGGGCAAACGCGTTGGGTGCTCTATATTAATAGTTAAAATTTCTTACTAGTTCTGTTCCGAAATGCTGAGTTAGAGTTCAAATATAGTATAAAACAACCCATGCTTTTACCCCAATGGCATTAATTTTCTCGTTAATCATTTTATTCTTATATTAAGAATTATTTTTTTACTTTTTAGTTCGATTCACTTTAAAAGCGTGTTTTTTAGTTTTTTTAAAACTATAATTTATCGTTCAATTTTTAGTTCGATCTACAATAAAAGCATTTTTTTAGTGTTTTAAACTATCATTTATGCATTGTTGAATTTATCCTTGAGTGTTATACTTGGAGCCGGAATTACGGGCTGCTGGAATTAATCTTGCTCTCTAATGGATATTAATTAACGGGTCTGAAGGGTATTAATTCTCTCCAGTATTAATTCTCTCGCATGAGTCCCGTTTCGTTATATTTCAAAGATTCCATCTCTATACATACAGGTCAAACTAATAAAAGTGTTTTAAGGAGTAATATTAAGTGTCAATCGTTTTATCACCTTTTAAACGTATTGCTATTATGTTAATTCGTATCATCACTTCTAAACATATTGCTTTATAAAAATAAAAAAATATTTAGCAATTAGACCATAAATTTCTTTTCCACATTTTTTTTTAGCCTTTTTTATTATTATTTTCAGAAAAATTAGACAATTGTTTATGTTATGATAAGAAATAGCTGACACACCCAATTACCCTTTCTAACAAAAAGAGAGAATACTTTTGTTTGTTTTATTTCTATTAACCACAAGTGTGTATTCGTTTTTAAGGTTGCGCCTTAATCTTTTAGTCGCCAATTCTGAAAATGGTATATGCAATAAGTCGCCAAATCTGGAAGTGGTATATGGATTTATTCGCCAAATCTGAAAATTGTTATTCCTAATGTCCTGATCAGGACAGTGGAGAAAAATTATGAAATTATTGTATTGTCATCGGTTCTTGACAAGTGTGCAAAATTTCGAATTAATCTGACCTTTTAAAGTAAAAATCGAGTTCCAAGATTCCGTTACATACAAGTGAAACTTATAAAAGCGTGTTAAAAAGGGTAAAGGGGTTCTTGATGTACAGTACATGGAATCTATTCTCTGTAATGAAATATTGCTTGAATAATGCGGATTTTTATTTCTAAAGTAGATGTTTATAATAGCGAAAAAGTATATAAATTTTATATTGAACTTCAATAGGGTCGAAATTTTTTTTTGCTAATCATCTTTCCATCTTCTTTTATTTTTAAAAATAGATCTAGAATTTAAAATGAAAACAGAGGAACTCTTAAAATATTGAAATAGCTGTCAATATATATATATATTACAAAAATATACAAATAATAGTTATATACCTAAGATAACTATAGTCATGATAGAATAGATTTAGCCACAGAAATAGTAGAGCAAACTCCTAACCTTAGGAACCAGGAATGCAGGTTTATACAATGTTTTTCGGCCAGCCAACCTTCACCTGAATTTGCCAATACTCTGGGCCATAGGGAAAGCAATAAATTTCTAGAGAAGTTTAACTATCATTATAGATAAAACCAAAATCTATTAATGTAAAACGATAATATTATAGCCTGTAATAATTACTAAATATTTAAAATCAAAGTTAAACTATTAGATAGACTTACCACGTGAATCATATTCCCCGGCTATGGACAATAACAGTATCGCATAAAATTATTAAGTTTTGATAAAATAGCATTAATACAATAAATATACACATTTAAAAACTCTATATTTTATTTTAAAATTTATAGAAAATGAAAGTACCACTCAGACATACACAATTAATTTTTAAGAAAATATAATATTGTTAATTTACTTAGCTAGAGGCGCCATCTATCTATAAACTGTACAACTAATAACTTTTTTTTTTATTTAACTGTTAGGTAACTTTTTATAAATGTAGGTGGGTGACTGTGTTCCATGCAATGTTTAATAAAGTTATTAAGATTTATATATATATCAAATTTATCACTAACTAATACGTTGTTACAATAAATATAATTGAAAATAATATTTCTATAAATTGATATAATGTTGGAATTCCAGTAAGGCACTTTAAGAATGTTAAAATTAAAATAATCTCTTTTATCATAAATATTGCTATGTAATTCATAGTCCTTAATACACAATGATACATCCAAGTAATTATTTTTAACTGGATTACAATTAATTTTAATTAGCTTTAAATATTCCGGATAAAAATTAATATTGGGGTTAAAATTATTACTTTTTTTCAAAAATAATTAGGTCATCTATGTATCTAAATATGTAACAATCTTTTCGTAAAAGTGTAAATATAAATTAGCCAAACTATTGCTAGCAGGGCCACCTTGAGGCAAACCTTTGGTTTGTTTGTACAGAGAACCATTAAAATTAATGTAGTTTTCCTTTAAGACTAAATTTATTAGAGTTCTAAATTTTTGTAAATTAATATTAAGGTTATAATTTCAATGATTATCTAAAATTACCTTAATTATATCATGGATATTAATGGAATTAAAAAGATCTTCAAAGTCATAACTATGAACTGAATAAATATTTTTATTTTTTAAAAAATCTATAATTTCTTTACTATTTCTAATAATTGCTTTATTACATTGCTTATTGATGAATTCTTGTATAATATTATGCAGCATTTTACCTGCAGCAGTGATATAAGTTTTAAAACCATTTGTTAATGTTCTAATTTAACAGGATTTTTATGAAATTTAGATGTTAAAATATACATGGGAACTTAATTTTATGAATGGAAACACCCAATTTTCTATATATAGCAGTAATTCGATTAGTAATTTCTTTATCTAACAAGTCTAATCTATTAAAAGATTCATTGTTTAAAAAGTGTTCATTAATCATAGTATTATAAAAATATTTACAAATTATAGCATAATTACCAGGCACTTTATCTATGTAAACAATGATAAAATTCTTTTGTAAATCATAAATTTTCTGTTTTACATCTTTATAAGTAAGTACTGATTTAGAACGATAGTTAAATTTCATCAGGTCTTTTAAAATATTGTACTTAAATTCATCAAATGCCTCTAAAGGCAAACCACATTTAACTGCACATTTAGTGATAAAATTATTTATATCATTATTAATTTGTTTTTTAACTGTATTATTGTTGTTAGAAATTGTTAATCTAAAACTAGTGCCTTTACTCATGATATCTTTTAAAATTCTGTCCTTGATTATATTTAAATTGCCTGTTACTATATGTTTGTGATAGTTATCAATAAATGCATGATAGTTCTTACATTTACAGTCATATATATATATATATATATATTCAAAATTAAATGAAGTTGTTTTTTTGAATCTTTGGGAACTTGCTTTTTGTTTTTTTAAAATGATAAACTTAGCGATATTGATTTACCTAAGAATATATTTGAATCGATTTTCATTATAAATATACACGTCTATTTGCAAGGGGTGGAAGTTCGGAGAGTTAGGCGCTTGCTATACTGTCGTCTTTTCTATTAACTATGGTTCAAAATTATTCATTCGTCACCAATAGCTTTTTGTTGCATTTGAGTGAGACTTTATTAATTAATCAACTATTCAATCATGCACATGTCTAAAACTTTCTCCAGCGTTCATGCCTTGATCTTTACAATTTTATTTGAAATGTCAGTTTCATTAGAGAAAGTGTTTTTATTTATTCTTAAATTAATTATTGGATATTGTTTAAATTGCAAAATAAGTAATCGTATTAGTAGAAACTCCTAATTTAGCCCGTTGTCTATTTATGTAACTTTAAACAGTTTTTTTCTCAGTGCATTCGCAT
This sequence comes from Trichonephila clavata, assembly GCA_019973975.1. Classification (NCBI taxonomy): domain Eukaryota; kingdom Metazoa; phylum Arthropoda; class Arachnida; order Araneae; family Nephilidae; genus Trichonephila; species Trichonephila clavata. Next base: position 19,785 of record BMAO01034092.1, read on the forward strand.
TAACTTTATAATGATCGTATTTGTATCTGTGTATTTTTTCAGAGTTATTTAGTGAAGCAATCAAATATAACACTCGTCTAATTAAAATGAAATTTATTTGGAATGGGAAAAATCCAGTGGTCAGGGACGTTCAGTTTATCGGGAATTCGACAGATAAACCGATCTCTCACTGACACACTCGCGCACTCACTCACACCCACATGCACTCTTATTCACTCACTCACTTACACACACATGTACTCTCACTCATTTACGCACAAACGCACACACGCATACATGCACGCACGTACGCACTTACTCTCTCTTACGCATGTACACACACAAAGAAATGTTTTAATATTTTTGACCTTATCAAATTAATGAAAGTATTAGATTATCAATATCTACAGCCCAAAAATGAATTTTATGATGTAAATATTTCATTTCATGAATTTAATCATAAAAGTGATCTATACAAGTGCAAATTATTCTGTGGTAATAGTGCAAAATCTCTTTGTTATTTTTAAGTACAATATACCACCTCTTTACATTTTTTTCAAAGCGTTTTAGTAAAGTAATTATATTTAGAGAAAACGTCAATCTTTATAAATGTAACTTTGATATTGAAACAGAATAAAAAAAATTCATTGTTAAACTGATCAACGTGAATAAACATACATACTGTTCTTATTTATACGCGAAAAGTCTAAATAAGGTAACAGCAAATATTAATGAAAAGTTTCGAAAATACAATTGAATAAACAAAAAAAAAAAAAAAACCCATTAAAATGAAATATTAAATGATTACATATGAAATAGGAAAATAATAAACGCAATAAACATTTGTGGAGTTTGGCAGCGATGTTTAAAAGATCTAATACGCAAATAAAGCTACGTTGCAAACCTTTTATAGTCTCATTAGCGAAACTGCGGAAATGATGAAATGGAAGTTGAAATATGTCATTCGTGTGGAAATCGTTTATTCTTTAATATCTTTCATGTGAATTGTGATTGTTTGCAACATAATCACACTTTTCAAAAATATGTATTGTTTATTCAAAGAAAAGGTTTGAAAAAAGTTTAATTAACTTATTAAATGAATTCTTTTTTGCTATGTCGATGGAGTTTCTTTTTTAAACATTCGTATCAGAAATATTGGACTTAATTATAAGCACTGCATAAAAATGTATTTGTATTATTGAGAAAAATGCTACTGTTTACCTTAAATAATAATATCCTTTTTTAGCTGATTACTTATATCATTAGTATATTTAATTATTTTTAAATAGTTTTTACTACTACAAAACGATTTACAGATAATTGATAGTCCGCCACTTTTACTTTATTGTTTACTATTTTTGTTGCTTACAATGCTTAATTTGCATGCTAAATTAATGATGTTTATTTAGTATTATTTTTAACAAGAATTTTAAAAGTGCTGAAAAAGAAGTAAAATAATTCTATTTCGATTAATTTTTTTTATTATCAGAAAAATTCCTATCAAATATGACATTAAATTCACAAAATGAATTGTTGAGCGCTTCACACAGCACGTAAATGGAATATTAGGAGCAAAATTGATCGAATCAGTCAACATAAGTGATTTATTTGACCAATCTTATTGCCATAACCTATGAAGTCAATCACTCATTGTGATTGATTTGAAAATGCAAAACTATCACGTTCTACGTACGAATAAATTGATTAAACTCGGTTGATTTGAATTAACGTCTAGAGCTACCCCAGGTTTATCAGCTCCATACCTCAGAATTTATAATCCTCTTTTGGATGATGAGAACAAAATCTGAAGGGTACCAGATGTGTATGTGAGTGATCCTATTTCCAAATCACACCACATGAGGACCTGACTTTCTTCTCCTCTCCTTATTTCAGTCAAATGGGGGGGGGGGGGTTATAATCCAATGGTCAGGGTCCAAGCTCCATGGCTTTGATGTAAAGGAGCGAATCCAATTTTTATTCCACCCGAAACTTCCCTACAGAGCAAAGAAGGCTGTTGTGCGATGAAAACTGTGGAATTGATTCTTAAATTCCACATGAGCAAGGGCGTAACATACACCCCCGCATCGAGAGAGAAGGGGCAGGATTCTAGGGGGCCCTAAACCTCAGGGGCTGGCTCTAATACTCTCCGTTACGCCATTGCACTTGGGGCATAGTGTGGTATTTAGGAAGGTGACATCGACAGAATTTGAGTATGGCTCTAAATTAAGACGTCTCTCTGTCATCAATAACCTTCTTGTATTTTTTTTAGTGAAGAATTCATTCAGAGTTAGCAAAATATATAAACACGATGGATTTTTGGTGCAGTCAGGGCTCGAAAAATGTTACCCAGTTGAAATATTATTGACCACGAAGCCTACAGATTTGAAAATTAGGCTACATGGTCATTAAATTTTTTTAAAAGAAAATAAGTAACTGATTGATCGAAAAATAAAATATAATATATATATATATATATATATATATATATATATATATATGGCACACACGCACGCCCACATATATTGATTCATAAGAAAAATTAAGTCAGCATGTAATTCACTTGAATCTCGTGAAGTTTTTTTTATGTCCTAGAGAGAGAAAATCTATTGCAATAAAATCATAAATAAAAGTAAAAATATTTTACAAAAATAATCACAATCCTTCATCTGATTATAAGCTTAACCCGTTAAAATCATCTCCCCTAAGGATAGAAAAAATTATATCGAAGTTTTTTTTTTCTCTTCATAATAAAGATTTCTAAAATCCTTTTTAGGATTGCAATTCAATGAAAGCTTTTATGTGTGAAATCTACTTTTCTGTCTACAACTGGCAAAAATTTCATAATAGAATAAATACGTTTAAGCTATTAGACAAAATACAATTCTGATTTTTTCTTTCGCAGAGAGAACCATAAAAATTCTTTATCTTTTATTGCTTGCGTAAAGAAATCCTTGGCAAAGTATCTGTAATCCTTGGGGTATTTAATTATTCTGCAGCATAATGAAATTTTTTCTTCATAGAAATCTTCTTGCATTCGTAAAGAAGGATGCCTGCAAAGTTCTTGAAATAAGACATGTATTGTTGAACCGAAGATAAATGAAGAAGAAATTAAAAGACTATTAAATAATGAAGACGGTTTTTGCAGTGTTTTAATTTATAAGTAAAATTAAATTAAAATTATCATAAATTAGGAAACATTTGTTTATTTGAATAAAAAAGCAGAATAAGTAACAAAATCCAGCGTCATATAGATTAGAATGGAAATTAAAGTTTTATAGAATTATCACTAAGAAAGTGTGTTATTATATTAGACATGCATTATTAACAAATTTGTTTTTAGAAATTGCCTATACAAATATTTAAAAAAATGTGGTAAATACACCTCAATATATTATTAACACCAGTTTAAAAATTCTTATGTTACTTTAAGATCAAGAAAATTAGAATATAAATGTTACCCTATCTAAAACTTGATTTAGATTCCCACAATTTACCTAAATCATATTTTAAACGTTATATTTATTTTTTTGTATTAAATAATGTAGAAGCCTTTAAATATGCACTAAAGAGTTTCTTTTTCAATGTGTTCGTACTTTTTAAATCTTTTAAACTAACCTCATATTTTAATTTAATCACTTAAATGCTTACGTTATTGTTATTAACAACAGGGCTTGAAACTCTACAGCATTATTATTATCAAAATAATTTATTAATGTCGGTTGGTTTATTGTACACATTAAAAGCATTTTAGTTGTAGGAAAAATTTTAAACCGGATTAGTTCTCTGAATTATTAGTCTGTTTAATCATAACGTGCTAGATATTAATTCAGAACGAAAAAAAAAAATGATTGTAAATCCTCTTCAGCGAAAATTTAACTAACATTTGGTTTAGAAGCAGGGGCCGCCATTTTAATGATACGGGGCCCCAACATATGTTAGCAAAAAATCGGGAAATTTTAAAGCCCCCCCCCTCCCGAGAAATTTTTGATACAAAGACCACTTAGGACTAGTTAAGCCAGTGTATAGAAGTGTAATATTATAAAATCAAGATATGTGTCCTTCATAGACTCTACTCTTCTCTTTTTGGTAATTCTTGTATATATAGATATACAAGAATACCAAGTTATAACCTATCAAATTTTATTAGTATGCATCTCTCTTTGACATGTTAGTAAAGATGACGAGTTCAATCGTACTTTGGATGTTTACCTTGATGACAGTGGCCTTTCAAACATTTCAAGATTCTTCATTTCTTCGTAAAATGCTCCTAGTACAATCTTTAAAGTTCCTTTTTTTAGGTTTTATAATATACTGAAAAATTTAAATGAGAAAACGTATCATTCATTTATTTGAGAGTTTTTGCTCATGGTACTCTTTTTCAATCTTAATTTTTCGTCCATATTATATTTGGATTCTTTGACCTGCAGAATCATGAAGTTGGTACTAAGAAACTTGTTTTATCCCACTTATACGGTCCAACGTCCGAAATTGCTTTTTGACTCTCTGGGTTCCTTTTTCAATCTTTGTTTAATTGCATTAATTTTCTTCCTTTTAATTTGTCATGTTGTTCTGGGATTTTTGTCCTTTGATTTTATTTATTCTTTCATGTTTGTAGAAGTATTTTATATTTTTCACGCACGCGTACACATACACAAACCAATGGACAACACAATAGAGTTTATGGGTTGCAGATCCCTAATTAATTAAACCGTTTTTAAAAGCAATATTTGAGATGTGAATTTCATCAAAAGCCCCATGAATAAAAATCTTCTCCCTCTCTTAAACGAAACATTCGATTCGATTGCAATTGATTTACAATAAAGATCTCAAAAATCGAATTGGCATAAACTATTGACAAAACTTTGCCTGGAATACAAATGAAACCTGAGGTAGAAATTTTCGTATCATCATTGAGAACAAAAAATCTTAATTCAAAACTTCAGTTCATTTAAGAAGACAAAACAAAAAATTGTGTTTAACTTTTCAAATGGAAGTATAACTAGAGAGATAGAGAGATTAAGATAGGAAACTTAAATGGAAGAAGAGCAGATGTATTTGTCAGAAACTCGCAGGTGATTTAAGACCACTGTCTCTCCTTCTGTTATCGACTTTTCCTTTGAGTGGAACACAACGATCTTACAGAAAATGGGAGTGGCAACAGCCGTTGAATATTTCCAAAAGAAATAAAATTAGAATCATCATTTCCATTTCTTTTATCGCTTTAAAGGAGGAAGCAGTGACTCACACATAAAGGTGATGCAAATGTGTTGAAGCTTCTAATGATAATTTGATTACCTTATTTAATGGTTCCTAATTCATCGTGTGATGGAAATAAAGAAAGTACGAAAAAGCGAGATAATCTTAGCACGCAAAAGGTTCAAATATTTCCTTGTCTCGCTATTTTAAAATTCTGCGCGTAAACTACGAAGAGATATAAAAACGTTAAATATGTGGAATTTTAATGCTTTGGAATAATAATTTGCAGAGTTCTTGAGTAGCTTGGTAGTGCAAAGTTGTGTCCTATCCGAGCCTTGCAGTAATCCTCTCGGAAAATATATTTCTTAACTGTTGTATGCTTATAAAATTGTTTCCTGTATAAAAACTGTGATTTATGTTAATTTGAGTGCTATTTAAACTCTAGAGAAGTGAGTGTAGGAGTTGGTCGTTAGGGTGTTATTGAAGTTAGATTCTTCTCTTTAGCTCAATAGCCTTTTGCAGTCCAAGACTGACTCTCTGACAGTCCAAGACTGACTCCAGTTGACCCTTTCATTGGTTGATTCCATTATTTGAGGTCCTTTTCAACATGATCTAACCATCGTGTAGGTGGTCGTCCTCTACGTCTGGACCCTTCAATTTTCGAAAAAGTTACTTTTTTGGTAGAAAAAGCATCGGCATATCAGTTGAGATGTCCCAGCCACCTAATACGTGATGCTTTTATAGTTCTTACAATGTCAATCCCACCATAATTGCCATAACTCATGTAAATTTCATGATTGCAAGGAAGTTAGATTATGAAAGTCAATATCTCAAGCCCTCGGAGTTCAAGATCTTTATTCCCGTTATCAAGCTATACAGGTCAACCCCTAACTATTACTGTTACATCGGATCGTAAGCCGACAAGCGATCTAATTGCTTGTTACAGATATTTATAAATATGTATTTTGATTAGGATAGCTATTTTGACCCCTCTCTCGGTTTATGACACATTCTTGATAGTAAATTGAAATATTAATAAAAATGATTGATTTTACCATAATGGCTGATTATTCCCTGTCTCCAACTTCACCAGCGACCGTAGGGTCACGATAAATTGACAAAATTCTAATATCTTAAAACTTATTTATTGCTCAAGTTGGAATATAATTTTATTAGGTAAACTTTGGATTAACAAAACATTAGTTTTAACATTATTTTTCTGAAATAAATAAATTAACATTAGATAATTCTTGGAATAAGCACATTGCCAAGATCTTCCAACTTTTATAACTAAGCTTTAAAAAATACGAGCTTATGCTTTCAAAGATTTGCAACTTGACTGGTTTCCTTTGAAAACAGTTTCTGCAAAGAAATTCAACATGGGTTAGTTTAATCATTTTTCATGATTCTTTTTATTATAAAGTGAACAGATTTGAGAAATAGAATAAAGTTCATATTTTGATTATTCGGAATGCATTTACAATCTTACGACTTGGAAAGAGTTATTCCAAAAGTTAAAAATTCTTTATTTGGGATTAAAAATAATCATATTTCAATCCAAGCTAATATCAAAGGCAATTTCTGTATCGGTATGCATTTTTCTTGATTCAGTATCTAAAAGTTGTTGCTTCATCGAAAGAGAAAAATAAAGGAAAACAATGCGTTTGTATACCTTAAAAATGTCATAAGCGATAAGAAGTACTCTCTTAACTTTGAATTTTTTTAAAAATAAACAGTTTAAAGTTATTTTAACATGTATAATCAACTTTAGTTTATTACATAATTAAAAAATGTTTCTTAGATGATTCTTGAGGGAAATATTTCTCATTCTAAAATGCAATGAGAAATACTGCTAAAGGCAATTTGTCTACTTGAAGATTTTTAAATTGATTGTGCCTTTTTTTATATAAACCTGAAATTAAAGTTTTTATTGATGGAATGGAATTTTAGAAATTTAACTTGAAGTTCGAACTTGGAATTTTATTTCTCTTTTAATAAGGAATATTATCTGAGTCACAAAAGAAGAATTTTTTAAAATTTTCATTTGAACATAAAGACATTGACAACTCTATGGCATTTTAGTGAGTTTTGAAAAGAAAAGTACTTTTACAGTTTGCAGATGTTTGTTTCTTTTCGTTACTATTTTAAAAGTTTTTTTTGTTTCATTTTCAATTACTTACTAAGCAGAATAAAAAATAAACTGTGTTCAGTTAACATAATTTAACCTAAATGTAGCCATTAAAAATTTAAAAAGAAATTTTATTTTTTTAAATAAAAAACTATAGATTGTTGTGGTTTGTTTCCTTAAGAGGAGACAATACGATTCAGTTGATAAAAATCGGCCAAAAAAATCAAACTAATTTTTAGCTTAAATTATTTTTATATACTTTTCTGTAAGCTCACAAAATTTGAAAGCTTTAAACTTAAAAAACGCAGAATTAAGATAGCTTTTACATTCTTTTTTATTCACATCCCTATGGCAAATCAAAACTTAAAATTACTTATCTCAGAAAGATAAAATAACTAATTTGTCTTCATTTAAAATGCCAAGGCTTTTTTTCTATTGTGCCTAAAATTGCTTTGAATTTGCTTACCAACTGCTAATAGTACATGTAACAAAAGTTGGTATGCATTTTTAAATCAAAGCACTACTTATTTTTTAAAAATAATTGAACTCAAATTTAAACATTTTTAAGGAATTTTCAATAAGCATTTATAAATGAAGTATTGTACGAATACAATCACGTTATCACAAAACCCATGTCAACTTTTTTATATATAGTTGACGTACTTGTAAAACAAATTTTATGCGTGCACGTAAATTTTTGTAGGAGGAGTAGCATTTTAAAATCATATCACAAATTTTAAGTTTTTCCCTTAAAAAATTAAATGGATAGCTTTTTATGAAATTTTCAGCATAAAGTCTTTTTATATAGTATCCCCACATAACCAAAAACATTTTGAAAATCTTTAAATTAAAATTTTTTGCGTAAATCGTACCATGTCCTCTTCTAAGAAAATAATGCTTACTTGAAAGGTTTTCAGTCTATAACTAAG
>BMAO01034093.1:0-41276 GCA_019973975.1 Trichonephila clavata
AAAGGGTTTTCCGAAATTCGAAACGCAAGGGCGTTACGGGGGTTAAGGGCTTTAATAATAATTGTTTCCATGTTTAAACTACTTGATGTACAATCTTGAAATTGGGTAAGCGGATTCCTTTCAGAGAGTAGAGATCCGCTACAAAATGAGTTTGCTGAAAATCGACCCCCAAGTGGCGTTGCAGGGGCTTAAGGAGCGTTATAAATAATTATTTCCATTTTTAAACTATTTGACGCACTGTCTTTAAATTTGATATATAGATTCCTTTCGTAGAATAATGATCAGTTACAAAACGGGTTTTGTGAAAACAGACTTCTAAGTGGCGTTGCGGGGGATTAAGGGGCGTAATAGATAAATATATCCGTTTTTAAACTACTTCACCTACCTGCTTGAAAATTGGTAGGTAAGTTTCTTTCCTGGAGTAAAGATCCGCTACAAAATGGGTTTGGGGAAAATTGACTCCCTAGGGGTGTTGCAGGGCGGGGGGTTTAAGGGGCGTTATAAATTCATATTTTTAAGTTATTAGACGTACAGTCTTGAAACTTAGTAAGCAGATTCCTCTCATAGGGTGGAGATATGCTAAAAATGGGTTTCGTGAAAATTGCCCCCAAGTGGCGTTGAGGAGACTTAAGGGGCGTTATAGATAATTATTTCCATTTTTAAACTATTAGACGCACAGTCTTTATATTTGATAAAGAGATTTCTTTCATAGAGTAGAGATCAGCTATAAGAAGGTTTTGCGAAAACAGACCTCCAAGTGGCGTTGCAGGGGCGTAAGTGGCGTAAGAGATAAATATTTTCGTTTTTAAATTATTTGACCTACCTGCTTGAAAATTGGTGGGAATGTTTCTTTCATGGAATAAATATCCTCTACAAAACGGGTTTGGAGAAAAGTGACCCCAAGGGGAATTGCGGGGGATTAAGGGCAGATATAAATAATTATTTCTTTTTTTAAACTATTAGACTCACAGTCTTGAAATTTGGTTAGCAGATTCCTCTCATAGGATAGAAATACACAGCAAAATATGTTTTGTGAAAATCGACCCCTAGGTGGTGTTGCGGGGGTTCAAGGGGCGTTATTGATAATTTTTTTTGCATTTTTAATTAATTGGACGCAAAGTCTTCAAATTTTGCTAAGCAGATTCCTTTCATAGAGTGCAATTCCCCTACAAAATGGGTTTTAAGAAAATAGACCCAGAAGTGGCGTTGCGGGGGCTCAAGTGGCGTTAAAGACAATTATCCCAATTTTTAAACTGTTAGACGTACAGTCTTGAAATTTGATAAGCAGATTCCTTTCGTAAAGTAGAGAACCGCTACAAAATGGGTTTCGCGAATATCAACTACTAAGTTTAATTTCGGGAGATTAAGAGGCGTAATCGATAAATATTTCCATTTTTAAACTACTTGATCATCCTGCTTGAAAATTGGTAGGCATGTTCCTTTCATGAAATAGAGTTCCTCTAACAAAGAGTAAAATGAAAATTGACCCCTAAAGATGTTTGCGAGGGGTCAAGAGGAGTTACAGAAAAAAATTCCTGTTTTTAATTGTTAGACCCATATACTTGAAATTTGTTAAGCATGTTTCTTTTGTTGAATAGGGATCCACTAAGAATAAATTTTAAGCAAATCAAGTTCTGGGGGGTTGCAGGGGTTACTGGGACGTATTGACAAAAAAAATTACTTTTTTCGAGCTACAAGGACTATAATAATGAAATTTGGTTTGCATTTTTCTTTTGTTGAATTGAAATCGGCTAAGAGCGGTAATTTTGGAAAACGGCTCTCAACGGATTACGGGGATATTTATAGTAAAACTTTTGCTTTTTTCTGTTAGATTTAGACTTGAAATTTGGCTTGCATGTTCAATTTACGGAGTAGAGATCCACCGAAAAATGGTTTTGCGATAATCCACTTGGTTTTTGAGTTACGAAAGAGCAAACATCATTCTATGCTTCAATTTTAGAGATTTTTAGAAAATACAAATTATATGAGTTCTGCCCTTTTTTTTATCAACAGGTGACAGTTACAGGTATGAGTATATTTTTCAATTCAATCGAATTCTTAATGCTAGGACTTAGATATCAATAATTTATACATATATATAAGCAGTAAAAATTTATAAAACATCATGAAATACCAGCGAAGCGGGCGGGTAACAGCTAGTATGTATATAATAATAAATGGTCAACTTATACATTTCATTAAAAAAAAACTAAATGGAACCGCAAAAGTAAATAATAAGGGCATACACGGCAAACTTCAAAAGCTTCAGAACTTTCTTCAAGAAAATATCCACGTTAAAAATGCTGCCAGTAGACTGCTATGTTATCAACGTGACTCATTATTCGCACAGCAAGGCGACAAAGAATATTTCGAATTTGCGTGTTCCAGGCAAATTAGTATTCCAAGGTCAAAAGGATAATTTGGAAAATAATTCAGCTTCAAGCCTTATTCTCTTTCGCAATTGTGAATCCGTTTCGTTTTCAAAATCGAAGAAATGTTCGACCTTCTTCCATCTACATGTACATAAAATTCGCCATGGCTTCATGATACATGTAACGCTGCCTCTCTTTCGAAAAGTTCTACATTGCAGAAAATGAAACATCGAGTAGCTGATGGAAATGATTCTAGGTAAGATATTGGGTTATTCTTTTATTAGGATAATCTAAGTAACTAATTATTAAACAATGACTAAATTTAAACTGAAAATTCTCTTTGATGGAATTATTTATATTTTCTAACCAAACTATACTGAAATAATAGAGATTAATGTTTACGCTTAACTGGTAATAATAATAAAAGTACCTCAAGGGCTTTTATTACTAGCATATTATTTTTCAAGAGGAAATATAATATGTATAGAACGGTGGAAGATTAAACTAAAAGTGGTAAATTTAGGTTTGGGTTGAATGAAGGTGCAACAATTATTAAGAATTTACCTTAAGTTACAAAAAGACGAAAATTTTACAAAAAATAAAGGCAAGGAACATGATTGGTTCTCAACGGCGACTACACACTTCCCTCACCTGGCCTGCACGAAAGATAAGTGGTCGCTAGAGGGCGTTTCTGCTGTTTGGGACAGTTAGTTATAGTTTTTATGGCAAGAGTGATTTCAATGTTGTTTAATTATGATGAAAAGTCGTAGCTCCCTAGCATAGTGTATAATTAAAATTAAATTTAATTATTTAGAAAAATACATTAAAAAGTGATTTTGAATTTAAATCTAAGTAGTTATAGATTCAGAAATAACTTTGTCCTTAATCAGAATGAGGGGGGGGGATAAAAACAAATAGTTTCTGGTATTTAAATAATTAATATTTATACCATTGTTTCTCACCAAAAGTTCTAAGATCAAACCAATTTTTTGGGGAACTGTAAGCTATTTTTACAATTGTAGAGTTGCTTTGAACATTAATAGAGATACATTTACATTTATAAAAAGAAATACCTGAGAATACTTTGAACTAAGCAATTCTTCTTTAAAATACAACTTCTAAAGCACACAAAATTCTAAATTTAGCAAACCTATTTGAAGAATGGACCAGAAAGAACATTGTAAAAAAATAAAGAAAGAACAAACACGATTAACTTCAAAACGATCGTGATTACAAACATCCACGATAGAAGAAAGATATCCACCAATTATTGAACACAAAAATATCCTCATAAAATAAACATCAAATAGAAAGGAAAAAAAAAAAAACGAGTTCCACAAAACAGCAGTCTTTACATTAAACGACGCTAATATACGAGAAACAATGAGTTGTCGCTATTGTTTTCGAAAGAAATACAGTTACAGTTAATACAGCTTGATATCGGCAGTGTGCTCTTAAAATAAAGACCCCGGTGTCCGTTTGGAACACGAATCGCCTACTCAGAATCACCGAGGGGGTTAGCCCGCAAATTGGATCAGAAGTCTCAGTTCAGTTTGGAACTCGTAATTCTCGAATTAAGGTCGGTTCCACAGTCATTACGCCCGGGGTTTGGGCGGGATTCCTTACCTGGAAACTGTTTGTTTATTCTGGAAAGGAGAGAATCAAGGAGAGGGTGTTCGTACCCAAACGACTAATTTTGAGTAAGTAGGTCGGGGAATGTCTAAACTCATTCGTCAAGGAAAGTTTTAAAATGGTTTATTACGAGAGGCGCAGTTCAACTTCCTTTGTACTTGCGTAATGCTATTTTCTAAGAGTTTAAAAGGCACAGTTAAGTTTTAATCACAGATTACATCATGGGAGTTGGATGCTTCAAAGACGTGATTCACCGCCTCGTTGAACGTGCAACTTAAAGACTAACAAAGCTAAATTTGATTTCCGATAAGGAAATGGGTGTAAAATTGTGATAAATTTGAGCAGGATATTTATTTAAAAACAATTGTGGTCAAATGTTCATTCAAACAGTGCCGGGTTAAGCTCATTTCGAGCCCTGGGCGCAGATGATCTACAAGCCCCCTTGGCACTGGCGGATCGAAATTTATAGCCAGAAAATCTGGTTAAGTCCATCTTATCTGGGCCCTTCGTGGGCGCCCGCCAAAAGCGCCCAATGGATAAGCCAGCACTGCATTCAGACATGAATAAGTCTTAGACAAAGTAGCACGAGCTTTCGTGAGGCTGTTGAAATATTCCGTCTTTTATAGGAGAAAAAAGGACAGATCGCCAGTTTACAACTGCTGATTTTAAAGTTTTATTTCCGGTTGAATAAACATACACTGCAGCACAATAACCCTTATCACCAATTTCATAGCCACCATTCGAGTTATAAGCTACAATTCTGGTCCAACCAAAAAGAACTGTAGAATAATAAGAGATATTGCAATAACACAATGTGAAGTCCTCACGTCGTGTCGTATGGAAGTTAGACGATTTGAGTTCAGGAACGTTCTTTCAATTGATAATGATTTAAAATTATAAAATTCTTCACTGGATGCACATATGTAGCTAATTCTTCAGGAACATTAATTCAAAAGAGTCAAATGAGTCGAACACAACGTTTGAAAAACAACAAAGATTTTACTTAAAATGCAATTACTTCTTTTTGAAGTGTAACATCTTTCCTCTCGGTTGATGGATATTCGTAGGAGTGATTTCGTGAAAAGGGACGGAAATGTGTAACAGGAAGTTGGGAAAGCGCACGCTATTTAAAATGACCAATCAGCGCGCTTGGTGGTGTCTCATCGCTACCCTCGCATCGGGGTATACAACTCAAACCACCAGCGTTTTTTATATTGTTAAATTACGCATTTTAAAAGATTTGAATTCAAAGACTCGGTTTCGCCCTCTTTTCTTGACTCTAAATCCACTTCGCAAATACCACCAAATTTTATTAGTCTTCATCCAGGATAAGCTTGCTCAATTGGCTCATGGCTCGCTGTGTATGAAATCTGAGGTTATATTTATATGTGTAAGCTATATTAATAATTATACTTACTGTTAAAAACGTCTTCAAAGTTCATCTTAAAAAATATGAGTACTACGGAATTATTCGAATAAATATTTTAGTGCGTATCTTTTTCATACTTTGAGGTTCATTCCTGTCGCTGTCAATATAATATTTTTAATAGTGATTAAAAAAGTTTTCTCGATTAAAAAAATTAATTACACGTGTTAATTTTGATTTTCTCTAATATTTCTAATATTTAAACATATACCAAGCTAATTAAATTTTCATCAATTTGTGATAATTATTTTTGTTAAAAAATTGCATTATTCCTTGTGTTAATTAAATAAAATTTTCATTAAAGATAATTATTCAATAGAAAATTATTTCCAATCATACCCGATTCATTTTTTTCAGGATTTAAGTTACTAATGCGTATTTACCACGATAACATATCAGATGTTACACATCATATGCGACTACTGTAAGGCTCGTTTCTTTTTTTTAAAATCAGAACGTATAGAGAGTACATGCATATATGCATAAAATCAAGAATCATACCCTAAATTGCCATAAACCTAATAAAGCAAATCCATAAATAGAATTATAACAAGAGAATATAGGCCAAAATGAGATAAGCTCAGTAGTATAATAGTAAAGTCTTAGCCTTAGGAACTAAGATTGGAAGGTTAAACATAGTTTTAATAACCAACCCAGCTTATACCAACGAGCTGCAAGGGAAGACAAAACATAGTAAAAATAAATTCGTTGGATGGGGGGAAACTCAACATGATTGTGACGGTAAGAGCAATAACAGGTTCATGTATGTATTGGAAAGTTATACTAATGCTGGTAAAATAAATTAATATATCACTTTTTATTAGTTTCCATTACTTTTTTCCCTAAATATCGGAAATCAATAAACAATTTTTCCCCCCCACAAAAGCGTGTTGAGAATTTTGGGTGCGGCTTAGATTCGAATAAATAAGGAAAATATATAGATACTCTAACTGTGTAAAATAAGTGTTGTTCAATTTTCATTAGATCATTATCAGTAATATTAGATTTGGACTTGATTCCTTTTTAACACCCTTTTATAAGCATCACTTGTATGTAACGGAATCTTTGAACTCAATTTTTACCCACTTTAAAAAGGTCAGATTAATTCCAAATTTTGCTCACTTACTTGTCCAGGACCGATGACAATACAATAATTTAATAATTTTGTTCCATTGTCCTGATCGGGATCAACAGGATTAACTATTTCCCATTTTCAGATTCCATCCCGTATCTGGCGACAAAATTCAGATCCCATTTCCAGAGTGAGTGAGTGAATATTAACGTCGCACTATTCAGCCACACGAGGGCTTTTGGCGAGGGACTGCGTAACTTTGAACCATGGTCAAGTGACGCGGACGACACCTGAGCTGGCACCCCCTCTTACCTACCACACCACACCAACGGGAGGACGTTTGAGCTCTCGACAGATTTAACGTGCATCGCTCCCTACACGGCGGATCTTCAGTGGTACTGGGCTCGAACTCATGACACGCTAGCCCTGATCCGATACCTTGACCACTTGGCTACCGCGGCCAAACCCATTTCCAGATTTGGTGACTAAAAGATTAAGTTACAACTTAGTTCGATTAACTATAAAAGGGTTTTTTTTAAACTAGAATTAATTTTTTAGTTCATGCGATTCCTTTTTATATTATCAATTCTCCAAAAAAACTTCAAAACAAAACCCAAAAACTACCATAAATACAATAGTAGAATTCATTTACCACTTTTTATTTACAACACAAAAAAATCACATGCTTACAAATTTGTTAGTTTTAAGTCTAATAATAATTTCATACATTCGCTGCCACCTCCTCCATTTACGGTATTTATGATTATCATTTTACTTTCGACAGGCAGCATCTGGCCCACACGAGACAAGGAAAAACAAAAATAAATAAATAAATAAATAATAAAAGAAACCCTCCATTAGAATTTCATGGACCGAGAAAATTTCTTTTCTTTAAATTCAACGAAATCACTTTTTTTTTTCTAAACCAGAACCCCTTCTTTTAAACTCTTTTTCACGACTTCGGAAACAAAGTTTGAAAACCAAAAAAGCTCCAAAAAATATATACCAAGGAATGAGTGCAGACAAACAAACCAAAAAAATAAAAAAAGGGGGGTGGGAAAAGTGCCTTATTATTTTCCGCCCCTTCTCTTCTAGTCTATCGTGTGACTCCGCGCGAGATTTATGAGACTTTAAGTGCTGGCATTCGTCTCATCGTGTGGATGACGGATGTCCTGGATGGGGGGGGGGGTCGACAAACTTTAAAAAACGAACGATAAAAAAAAAAATCGACGTCTTCCCCTCCACCCCACTTTGAAAAAACTTCGACTCAAAAGACAATTTATTCTTCACAAAAGCAGAAAAATTTTCTAAAGAAGAGCTGAAAATCTGTTTAAGGATAAAAAAGAACATTGGAATTTGAAATGCAAAAAAGAAAGAGCACAGAGTGAAGAATTCCATCTCTATTTTATTATCTGTGATACCGAAGCTTAAAATGTTTGTGATTGATGTTTCACGCACTATAAAATAGAGATTTTTTTTAAAAAAAACTGACTAAAATTTAAATAATATTTCAATTTAAAAGCAACTGTTAAATGGTTTTGGTTTTTGATAATATCAATATACTATGATATACTATTTGATAAATGTTCTTTTGATATACTAATCTTCTTGCATGGGGGTGTAAATCGGCTTCAGGATTAGGTAATTTGGTATTTTTTGATAGTATTGAGAATCCATGAGCTCCATTTAAATATTTTAAAGAGAAATTTTAAATTATCCGCCCAAAATTTGGATATTGGAGACGATTTCATTTTTTAACAAGATAATGAATCCAAGCACATTGCTCTCAATGTACGCCGCTAGTGTCTCTATAACTCTCCCAAAATTCTAAAAACACCTCCTCAATCAGTTTATTTAGCCCAGTAGAGCATATTTGGTGAGAATTTGATTTAAAAAAAGAAAACATGACATATAAACACATAATGTGAAGCAAAAACAATAATCACAGAAGCATGGAGGAAAATCGATGCAGAAATTACAAAAAACTGATTAAATCTATATCAAGACGTTTAAAAGCTGTTGTGGACACTAAAAAGATTTCCTACTAGTACTGAATTTAGAAAGAAATACAATATTTAAAGCTATGTTGGATTTTTGTTAAGTGTACGAAGACTTTTGTGGCGTAATTTTTCAGTAGCTTTTTGATTATTAATTTTCAAAAATAATAGTTAGACTATTTTTAAAAATTTGATTATGCCATTCCATTAAGAACAAGTAGCAGATATCAGAAAAAAATTACAATTCCAATATATTAATTTTTATTAATCGAAAACATTAAATTTTGTAGGAAATTAAAAATGTACGAACAATTTTGTGGTCCACTGTATATAGGGAGAAAGTGAGCTAATAGTAGGAATTGGAAAAAATATATATAAAACAGTAAAATATCTAACACATTTTCTTTTTGTTTAAAAAATACAACAAACAAACATTCGTTACCACATTGAATGAGTGAGTGTTTTATTATTTTCTAAATGGATAGGAGCGAAAAGTAGAAACCTTAGGAGTCATCCTAGCTCTTATATATATATATAACAAATTTTAATAAACTTATATAAATTCTAAACTAAAATAAACATTTTAAGCATCATATATATTACACAAAACTAGTGGAAAATATGTTTAATGCTTCAGAATACAGAATAATAAACAATCCCTATACAGTTTAAATTTTTCAAAAATTTAACATTTTTAACGTTTTATGACGGTGACCGTCTTAAATTTCTTCTTTTGCCTCTAAATTTTAGCCATTTTTTTACCTATTTTCACAATATGCTTTGCTTTAAATTAAAATATTATTGTAAAAAATATTTATATCACAAACTATACAAGTAGTACCAAAGATCACCAACACAGTTCTTATAAGTAGTGGTTTGCTGTTATCAGGTGGAAAAAAGAGAATTTTCTACTGAGTCTGCCATATAATAGCATATATTCAATATGCTTCTAACCTGAAAATTTAATCACATATTTGTATCTTATTCATGATTTCCTTCATATAACGGCTAAAACAATGCAGTTATATATTAACTATACTTTTTAAATTTTTTTAGCTATAACAAATATTAGTGCAGCATTTTAATTTTAAAAAAAATATGGAAATTATACAGTAAAGAGATTGCTAAAAATCAACTTATCTGTAAACGAGAATATAACTAAATATTTACCTTGTTTAAAGTCCGACTTAGAACTTAAACACATAGAAATTAGCAACTATAAATTTGAAAAAGTTAAGTACTACTTATTTGGGAACTGAGAAAAATAATAAAAATGTTAGCTGATCCTAGAAATTTATAAAAGAATTATTGCTCCAAATGAATGTTTTTATGCCTTGAAGAGTCATTTAAAATCCAGTTTTTTCAAATTGAGAACTAAATTGCTTCTTTACTTAAGTCTTACAAGATATGTCCTGATTTATGCATCAGAGACTTGGCCATTGACTTTACGTGATGAGGAAGTTTTGGGAATTTTCGAGAGAAAGATACGCTGCATTCTTGATGGGATCCAAGTGAATGGATCATGGAGAAGAAGATCTAACTTAGAATTCTACAAAATTTACAAACAACCTGACATTGTAAAATTTGTCAGACTTCAATGGGCTGGTCATCTGGCTAGAATGAATGAAAATTGTTGCTGCAAGAAAATCCTTCTGGCAAAGCCCATTGGAAATAGACCTCGAGGCAGACCCCGTTAAGATGGATTGACTGTGTCGAGAAAGAACTAAATATTTTAAAGGACAAAAACTGGAAAACAGTTGACAAAAGTAGAGACACCTGGAGAAAACTTTTAGAGAAGGCCAGGGCCCACCCTGGGCTATCAAACCATTCAAGAAGAAGAAGATTGCTAAAATCTCAAAAACATGCAACCCCTCTTAATAGATATAATTTCATAACAGGCAATAAGTTCATTAAAATACATTACTAAGAATGAAAATAAAATAATCAAGTCTCGCTCATACTCGCATACATCATACTTCCTAGTGACTGAAGTTCATGAGTTATAATTACGTGCATGAATCTCTTATAAAAAAAATCATATCGACTGCTTGAACTACTTGTAGTAATATTCTCAAATAATTAATGAATTTAAACTCACTGAACTCCTCGTACATCATTTAATAACTGCGTTATGTCACTTCATTCTTCTCTGAGAAAAGGAAAATACAATTTCCGAGTAACTTTCCACCATCACTACTACGACCTATCAAGCGTGTATCGAGTTATAAAAAAAAATGAGGGGTGGCGCAGGGAGTGAGTACGGAGGGGATAAAAAATAGCAAAAAACTAGGCGAACTTCATCGAAACGGAATTCGAAAATTCGAGAAGTTCGCAGCGATGAAAGAAAACGGTAAAAAAAATTGAAGATCCCGAACACATTAAAAAAAAAAGAATCGACCAATTGCCGACCGATCCTGGAAAAGCGAGCGAATTGAGGAAATGGTCATCCCAGAAGTTCTTCCTCCTGCCTTTGATCTCCAGAAAGGAGTGAATGAGTACTCCGTCCACCCTCACCAACGTTCTTTTATTCCAATTTTTTCCCCTTCGCTCTAAACTCGGAGCGAGAGCTAGGGATCTTCAAAGGACCAAAAGGAAGTGGGAATAGGAAATGCAATCAATTACACGCGAAAAGGAATCCTTTCGAAGACAGAATTTTCGCTTCTCTCTGCTGCACCCCCTTAAGCTTCCTTTGTAAGATTGTCTGAAGAATTCGAAAAAGGGCCCTTGCTTACGAGTAAAACAAGTCGATCCCTTTAACACGAGTTAGACCTGTGGAACAGAAACCACCGTTCTTGAGGTAGGATGAATAGTTCAAGGTACAATTCAATTAGCTACAGTCATCACAATTTCAATTAAGGTTTTGCAACAACTCCATTCATTTGCAAATGTATATCGTCATCACGTGCAATTTTTTAAAATTGTTTAACATGTTTTCCTTTTTAAAATGCCGTTTCACAATGTTGCAATTGTTATCATAACACTGTTTGGCCTTTATGCCTCAATTTTGCATGACAAATTCACAAAGAATAGGTAAGGAATATTAAAAATTATTCCTTTCAATGATGATGATGTTATTTTGTAAACTTCATGCAGAACATTTGCTCGTATATTTGATTTAGTAAAAAGGTCAAAGTATTACAACAAATTAAATACTGTTATCAAACATGCTGTAACATTCACATCCAAGTTGACATAGTTTCAAGAAAACTTATTAAATTGAATTTTAACATTTTAGAAATATACTAACACACGAGTGATTGAAGCGAGTGTGAAAGCAACATAAGTCATTATTTAATAAATATTGAAAAGCTAACCTTAAATTTAAATGATCTAACCTTTTCATTTGCTAACTTAATCAATATCCTTTATTATTATATTTTGCATATATTTCTTTACTTTGCTTAAAATTAATCGCGGTATTTCAGTTTAACTAAATCCCGTAATCCTTCTTAGTCTTCTTAATTTCCATTATGTTATCGACGCAAATAAATATTTTGTTAAACTATTTTTGCTTGAAAAATATTCAGTTTATGTGTTTTAAGTATCTCGAAGTTGCCTGCCCTTGTTCGTGTCTGCTCCAGAGGCGTAGCTACCGCCGTATCAGTGATACAGGACGCCCAAGCTACAGGGCCCCAAAACGTGTAACTACAGTCCAACTAACAGGGTTCTCATATCTAAAAAGGGCCCCCAGAGGAATTTTGATACTGGGCCCCCTCAGAACTATCTACGCCAGTTACCTGCTCATTGATTAATTAGCAGATTTCCACATCACTATTATTTCAAAAGCCGCTTTCCCGATATTCAAAACCTATAAGGCAACACCTTACAATTTCATTCGAAAGACCCTCGGAGTGTCCTTCCTTCAATTTCCAGGAAGACCACCTCTGGAGTGTTCTTCCTGAAAATTGAGAAGGGGGGAGGGCAAAATATTCTGCCGCTTGCATAGTGCTCAAGACTACGGTCAAAACGACAGATGTATTCTAGACCCTGGTCACGATGAATTTCGTGGAACGATGAATTTTGATCGGGTGGCATTAGTAACAACAATACACAATCTATTTTCAAATAAAGCTCTCATCACTGCCATTCAGCGACTAGAGCTACCCTACCAGAACTTTGGACGCTCCAGGGTGTTTTTCAGTTAATATATAAGCCAATCATAAGTTATAATGCTATGTACAATTTCAATAGTCTGAAACAGATATTGTCATTTCTTAAGTGACAAATTATTATAGCATCACTGAAAGTCATTTTTTCCCTTGTTGTATTATTCAATATATATACTGTACTCTTTAACAAATAGAACATCTGTTTTTGTATCTTTTATGTATAATTTTCGATCATTTTAATATCTTGTACAAAACTTTCTGTCTACTCTTTTTTTTATTTTCAAATAAGATCTTTACAATATCTAAACAATAGAAATATATATTAAAATTTTTAAATAGTTTTTATAATAAAGTAATGACCTTCAAGAGTTCTTGAGATTCAAAAACTCAATAAAAAACAACTTAAATCAAGATTTATACCGAGATAAGAAATCATATATGATATATCGATACAACAAGACATGTCTCTTCTAAATGGAAGACGTTTTTGATAAGGCATCATAGATGAACAAGATATTCAACGGAGAAAAACATAAAGAACACTCAAACTTGTGTTTAATAATACAACACTCACATAAAAAAAAAAGGTATTTTAAAACAAGTCCCATTTTAGATCGTTTTTCCATGCTTACTTTTCACTCCATATGTTTTTCAAAGTCATTCCTTTTTTTTAAAAAAAAGAGACATTTAGAGGAAGAACGAGCGAAAGGGTAAAATCGCAGACCTTTCGGCTCAAAAAAAGGATCATTCATCACGTGCAAAGAGAGAAGACATAAAATATGGAGACAAAAAAACTTTTGTAACTAAGTAACACTTAATTTTTTTTCCTCCTTTCCGACATGTGCTTAAAAACTCAAACAGGGAAGTAAAGGCCTCTTCAGAATGACGTGTAAATGCGAAGGCCCAGATGCGATGCACAGGATGTGGTACATAAGTGTCAAGATGTCACTGCGTATAAAAAGGAATAATTTACGACTTGCGTGAGCATTTTTGGCAAGCTTCGCTCTCTCTCCTCCACTTCAGTCTTGCATTTCGATAGGAAATTCTATCAATATTCATTCTTTGGGAGGGAAACGCCATAAAATGAAAATATGATGCGAGTTATTTAAAAACTGCGGGAGGCAAGAGTCTTCTTCAACTTTCTGGAAGTGACAGGAATATAAAGAAGTAGGGATTTCCTAATACTTGTACAAAATGTGGATTTATTCTTTTGAAATCATAAGTAGAATTTTTAAACTTTTTGTACTCCTACATAAAAATCTTTTTTACGTGCTATTTTCACGTATTATTTAAAACCTATCCTGTTTCAATTATAACCATTTCATTAACCAAATTTTTATGTTTAATTTGCGAATCTTTTTTGCATTTTTCACAGTGAGCTGCATTAAAAGCAACAAGATGGTTATTGGCAACGGATTTCGAAATTCTGAACCAATGGTCAAGTGACAAGAACGACGACTTCTGTACTGGTCCTCCCCCTCTCCACACTACATTTTGAGCCTCCAGAGATTTAGGACGCTGGACGTCACTGAGAAATGGAACACGAAGCGTTATTCCATCCCATATCTAATAAGTTGAATGCGGCGTGAAACGGCCTTGATGGTAGAGTCTCTCCTGATTGGTTAAGAGGATGTGGCAAGGAGGCGTGGTCAAGGCGACTGTTTCGGAGGCATCCGAAAATGGCAGGAAAAATCCCTGATGTTAAATGAGAGTCCAGCATGCCATTGGCTGATAGCACTGTATGAGATAGCACTATTGGCTGCCCTGATACTTTGGAACATAGCAATGGGGAGGTTCTAAGAAGCTAGCCTGTTTGGGATTCTTCAGTGGAAGAGAGCAGCATAAAAATTTAGCAAATATCACTCACCACATGATGAATGATTACATTAATTGTTATGGGGGAGCCTCCAGAAATTTAACGTGCATCAGCCCCTTTAAACAGCGAGTCTTCAGTGGTAGGGACTCGAACTCATGACACCGGCTACGAGTTTGAGACCATAACCACAAGAGTACCGCGGCTATTCATTTTAGAGGAAATGAAATCTTTATGCGGAATATTAATCACAAAAATTTAAGTGTCTTGGTAATAACGGGCTATCGGTGAGACCTTCCCTCTTTAACTTGGGTCTTCTTCCATCCAGCCAAATTTGCACTTTAAGTGTCAGTGTGAGTGAATCCAAACCCACATCGTCATTTCAACTTTTGGAATTCAGCATTCCACTCGTTACTGAATCGTCACGGTTGAGAGGTTGCATCTCGTTCAGATAAGTTACAAAGTTTATTCGCATTCTTCAGCTTATCTTGTCTGCATATCGCGTAGTCATGTCTAGTGTAGGATTGAAATTTGCAATTTTTTACAGGTAAAATCATTCTGGGCTAGATTCAATAGATTTATGCTGCGTTCGGATCCCCCGGAAAACTCGAACAATGAGTGACATTTTCACCTCAGCCAACATGAAGAGGAGGTCCCGCGACATCTTTAGTAACATAATTTACAACATATACCACAACTACTTTTTTCTATTTAATTTTGAGCATCATATGCTCCTATAATCCGTAGTTAACATGCATTTTTATGTGACAACTGTAATACACATTTTTAAGACAAGCCGATCATTAATTTGTATCAGCAGATTGTTTATCTAATTAGTAACCACTGATTAAAACATCTAACAAACAATTAATCGCAATCTGCATTCGAGAATTGGAATTAGAACGCATGAAAGCGTAAAATTATAATTAGGAGGAAAGGTGAAATCACCGAACTGTACAACTTACATGAATAAGCCATTCTGCCACTTTTCGTCAGACATGTAATCAGTGAAAGATTTAACTTGTTATGAATCCTTTCAATGATATTACTACCATCATGATTCATTTTTAATTATATAAATGTTTCATTGCTCACTAATTAAAATTAGGTTAATTGAAGAAAATTTATATAGTGTAAATTCCTCGATTAATGGAAAATATTATAAAAAAGAAAAGTACTTTTTCTGTACAATTTAGACAGTTAAATAGGAAGTAAAGGAACAGCTGTCATTTAGCATTACGATATAGGAGAAAAATACGAAACACATTCTACACAGAAAAAAATGGATCAACTCAGATAAAATGAGAAGTAATCGTACGATAAAACATGATGCTGTCTCTGCAGGATAGCGAAACCGGAATGTAATATCTCTCAATTCTTTGGTTCTCTTATATTTGAAAAAATATTCCAAATTGGGGGCCGATTCTGTAACATTAAGTAAAGGTGGCTTTTCGGCACACTTCCCACGCTAAAAGCTTCCAATTAAAAAAAAATCAAATTACAGTGAAATACGCTTACTTAAGACGAAATATGGGTTAACACGAAATAATACAACGGTCCCGACAAACTATTATGAATTTTCATGCATTTTTTCTCTTAACACGAAATAAAATCGCTTAACACGAAAAGAGTTCTGTTCCGGGAATGAACAAAATATACGGAAAACACCACCCGAATTGGACTCTTCTACTGTATCTTCGGAAGAATTCATTGCAAGATGACTATATAATGAGCATACATCCCCAATTATGGCAGACAAAGACATTTTGGAGTTTGCTTAAAGCTCAAAAAATATCACTGATGCAGATTCCGACGACGAAAATGAGAAATGGATACTGCAGCTCCTTTCCCCACGTCATCCCAAATGAGGAACATCAAGAAAAGTATGCTTAGTTATTTAGACGCACATTCCAATTGTAAAATGAATAATAAAATGGACATCGAACAATTTGATGCCAAAAAGACCATGCAAAGAAAAAACATCAGATTACATTCCAAAAATTCAATAAATGTTTTGTTTTTCAAAAAACTTAAGCGAGGATGGCTTTAACCCGGCATTTCTCGCGCAAGGTGTATCATACCCACCATCTAACTTTTTTTAACGCTCCTTCTAAACCCTTTTTGGAAAATGGATAATTCCTCGAGTCATATCCTTTGATGGGCCTTAGCTTGTAGGCGAATTCTAAATATATATATTTGGATATCGCCTCTTCGGGCATGTCATACCCTGCGCGTGAATCACCGTTACATTTCTGAATGCATGAACACGTTTTAAATCTGCTATGACATATTATTGTAGTTATGATGAAGAAATAGGATATTTAAGTAATTTATTGAAGCAGTATTCAATAGATATAGTGCAACAGTATTTTCGGACGAAGAAATTCTCTTCGCGGTTATGATGAGGAAAAATCAAAATCATGATGAGTATAACAGCAAGTATGATTCCTCCACTGAAATCGATCCAGATTTAGAAAAGGGAGACACTGTTGAAAATAAATGTTTTATACGTAGAGACACAAAAACATTTGGGAAGAACGTAATTTTAAATAAAACAACTGGTACACATCTTATGCACTTTCAGATGAACTTTTGAAAAAAAAAAATTATTGCTGGAGCAATAAAAGAGAAAATAAAAAAGAAATTTCAAAATTTTTGAGTTTATAGAATAGAAAAGTTTACTCCTATATGTTTAGCTTTAAAAAGATACAGATTAAAAAAAAATTAAGATCCAGTGAAAACATCGCACTCCCTCACGGCGAGATTAAAGGAGTGTATAAACAATGCACTGAATGCCCTTATAAAAAGAACAGAAAAACTAAATTTACATTTGAAAAATGTAATAAACATACTGTATTCCCTACTTTTTTTTTGAACCTTTTTTTTTACAAATCTTACGGTAAAAACACTTTGGATATGACACACTTCGCGCGAGAACTTTAGATCGTTTTTTTCACGCGAGTGATGCCGGGTTAAGGCAAACTTTCCAAGCTAAAGGCTTCAGTTGAAAAAAAAAATCAAAACATAAGCCAGCAAAAAAATGGAGGGCAGGGGGGGGACTGAATGTGAAGAAGTATAATCACAACTAAGCGTTCAACATAACAACGTTACGTGCAATTCTGGCACACGACCATTAAAACAATAACTTACCAACATCTTACTTCAAACAGAAAGTTGAAGACATGGTGATGCAAAGTGCACCGAGGGTGCATCCAAAACATCAAGAAAGATAAGCAGTGAAAAAATAAGATATATATAGCATTAAAAAAAACAGAGTGCAAAGTAACGAGTGAGACCGATGGATAGTTATAACAGCCCCTGCCATCGATATCATTGCTTTCCGAGCCGTTGAAGGGGGAAATCTCACACATTTCGTTTTTCATTAAAAAAAGAAAGAAACACCTACCACCAAAAAACATCCAACCCTCGACTGAAAAAAAGAAGAAAAAAACTGGCCATGATAGATGATGCTGGCGGACACACAGAACAGAACGCTCAGGGAGGGGAATCCAGCTCTCAGCGTACATTTGTAGCCGCAATAAAACACAACACGCGCTCTATCTGTATCGATGGCGAACAGCTGATAGATAGATATAAATGTGAGTCAGACTCGGCATCCATTAATCTTCGCTGGAAAAGGGTGCTCTCCGGCAGCACACACCCCGAAAATAGATGACCCCACTCCCGCAGAAAGGCACCACCATCCGTAATTGATTGTACGGAGACATTTGTATAAGGAAGGTATTTCTGGGAACCTAACCCCTTGTCGTATTCCCAGCAATCCAAACAAGACCCCACATGTTGGTTCTCTAACCAGGTATTGATCTAAATACTCGGTCCTTAAGGAGGTTTATGTCTTAGGGTGCATTTGAAGCCGGATTTAGTGTTTGGATGCATTCTTAGACAAAAATGATTTGTTACATATTTACATACAGCTTTTTCAACACAATGTGTTTGGGAATAGCGGGAAAAATTCTTATTTATTCAAAGTAGTATAAAAATGTTAATTTTTGAATACTGAAACCCAAAGATTGTTAAAGAGCCTTCTCTAGTTTCTATTTCAAGATTCAATACGAAGAAGCTCGGTTTAAGTGAACTTCATTTTTCATTATTGTATTAATGGTTTTCCGAGACAAAGTGTTCTGGATCAGTTTATATATATATATATATTTCAACTATCTAAGCAATCCAGACAACTTAGTTTAAAAAAAACAACTGAATATTGATCTATGTGACTGACTTTTTCCAAGATTCGTGTTCTTAATATTTAAAAGAGAAGAGTTTATGAAATTCACACTTGTAAATTTTTCCTTTAAAAACAAATTGTTTGGAAACTAAAAGCGATTTTAGAACTAAGAGATTTGACTCCAATTAAAAGGAAAACTCTTGAAGGCCGTAGTCTTAATCCACTGCGTCTCAGCTTTTTAGCATTTCTTTTTAAGAACATATTGGCAAAATCCAAACCTTCAAATACAATTCTTTTAATATTTCATTTACAGCATTATGAATAATTAAAGGCATTTGAATTCTTAAAAGGTAATAAACAACAGTGCAGATTGAAAATAATTTAAGACCTTCCTGGCACTTTTTAAACAAACACATGAGTTAAATTTGTTTTCCATGTATATGAGGGAAAACAAACAACAACAAAAAAAAAATGGAATTTGAGTATGGTTTGTGTGTGTGTGTAAACCAAGTTAGTTGAAGATTGTGAAAACTTGGGGGGGGGGAGCCCAGTAAACGAGAAACGTTCATTAAAAATCTCTTACGTTCTAAAAAAAAAGTCCAAGTTCTAAATCTTATCTTAGTTCTTTCATTATCCAATAATTCAGAAATTGCAACTGAACTTAAGTAAAATGAAAGAGATTTTCGAATCTTAAGCCTTTTGCTTGAGCTATCTCACTTTTAAAAAATTAAACTCTCACCACAAAAGTAAATATACAAATTAAAATAATTTATTTTCAATATAGAAAAAAAAACATGAAGGGAAAAAAAACAGATGAGTCTACAGATGTCATTATTTTGAAATCTTTTATATACTTCATGTGCCATATCTTTTTAAATTTCTCAAAGTTCTGAATTTTTGTCAGTAGCACAAATGTTGATGGTCACTTTCTGAGTAACTGTCCATCATCAACGCATCCCCAGTTCGGGGATGGATGGTGATGGATCGTTTGCAGAAGCGGCAACTCCATACACCCCCTTACATCCTTTTTTATTATGATTGTTTTCTTTATTACGGTTGCAGTAGAAGACAAACCGGGACACGGGCAATACATTCCGTTTTTAAATCGGAACGAGAGGGGAGCAGCAGAACCGGGATTAATCGGATTTGGGAGGGATGTCTCGATTCATTGCACACCGCAAATGGGTAAAAAGTGAAACGGGCTCCATGCTCTTTGTATTCGAACAATTGCATTGGCGGGAAAATATTTTTGGGAAAACAGGTGCAGTTTCATCAATCCTGATAACGGTAAGCATACATCTCTAATGGTTATTTCAGATGCTTAGAATACAGTTCATACCAGAATTCAAGAATACAAGAGTTTGCTGACAATAAACAGGAGGCATGGAAGTTAAGATTTCTATTGAGATTTTCTAAATTCTATGAAAATTATATTTTAAATTAGCGGTTCTTAAACTTTCTATCACCACGGCGCCCCTTTATGTATCACCGTGACGTCGCCAATATCCAAGATTTTGAACATCCCTCCCCGACTTAATGTTCTTGATCCAAATACAAGTTTTAGCAGAGTTTTTTTCATTGCGGACAATTCAGTGATCTAGAGTCTAGTATGGCAGATCTTTAATTTTTCCACGAGGCCTTTCAGAATCTGTAAATAAGGGAAATCTCAACGTTACATTAGAGACTTCACGAACCCCCTAAAAAGGCGCTCCGGAACCCCAGGGGTCAGCGGCTTACAGTTTAAAAACCGCAATTTTAAATGAAAGATATCAAACAGCTATATTCATGTGACAATGTATTAGGAAAACCACCAGCATCGTGGTTGATAAGAAGAACCATGTCCCAGCAAAAATGATTGCAAATGTGCAAAAATATTTTCAGACATGAAATACAAATAAACTGAAGAGTACGATTACAAGCGATGATTTAAAAAATTTATGAGGTTACTTTCCCCAAAAACGGCAAAAAATGACTTTAAAAGATTATACTGTTCAATTCAGTAAGAACATGATCAATTGCATTTATGCTTTGATTGTTATCTATCAACCAGAAATGCATAATGGTAAATCCCTCATAATCACAAAGAATGTTACTGTCAAATCTGAAGCATTTTCATTGCATTCGATAATATGAACCATGATTTGCAATAATTATTGCAGATGTGTAAAATATTTATAGAATCGACATGCAATAAAAACAAGAATTTTCTAATCGAGGCAAGTGTATTTCAAAGCAAAGTGCTTCCGAATTTTTTTTTATCGCCGTGGATTGGTCAATGTTTGATAATTTTACCACGACCCACGGAGGGTGGGACGTTGATTGTTTATATTTTAAATTGTTTTGATTTAATTATATTTAAGTATGCCATCAGGATAAAATACAGTTACACCAAAAAATGAATATAATATAATTTAAAATGGAATATAAAGTGATTTCTATGGAAAGTTGCACAAACCCGAGAGAAACACACCACAATTAATAAAACGGAAATAATTTAATGTTCCTTGGGTGGCCCGGTACCATTTCATCTACAGACAAATACTAGTTCACGTCCTGGGGGTTGAGGACCACTGCTTTAATGAGTACAAGAAAGAAACACATAACATTATTTCAGGGGAAGGGGAAAAGAAAACTTTAAAAAAAATGAACTCTCAATACACATTTCTGAAAGTAATACTTGGACAACCTGTCTTTTAAAAAACAATACGTTCTTATCGACGAAGAAACAAATATATACATGATCTTTCATTTTTCACCTCATATCTAAAACAGTTAACCACCCTTGAAAAAATATTACATCTCGTAATTGTCCCAATTTCAAATAATATTCACCAGGTGCAAAGGAATTATTTCAGTTGAGAAGCGGTCACAAGGAATAATTCTCATCGAATTCCCAAAGAATAATAGCTTTGGAACCAATTAAGGCCAGAATTGTTTGGACGAGAAGAAATTTAGATAATGAGAGAATATTTTTTTGTAGAGTTTTCTACTCATACATGCAATCTTCCCAATTAGATCAGGCAGAGAAGGCATCAGTTATCTCATTTAGATCAAAAACGATTTTAAATTCATTTTTGCGAATCGGTTTTGATTCAGTAACTTTTTGTGTGGATTTGGTCTATTAAACTAACTAAATACGATTACATATATATATATATTTCTGTCACTCCACTCACCTTTGTCTCTAATCAGATGATTGATGTTTCCTCAAATTTAATTTGGAAAGTATATACAATATCTGGCCAAAAGTATCCGTACACCCCTTAAAAAAGTGGTTCTGGCGAGTGACGCAATTTGATACGTAATTGAAAGCTACAAAAGTGTTGGTAGTGGTTCATCAGATTGTATTTATGCGTTTGTGAGGCAATGAGTAAGTCAAAGAGCTTAGTGAGCTTGATCGTGGCAGTATAGTGGGATGCCACCTTTGTGGGGAATCAGTTCATGAGATTGCGGACATTCTACAGAACCCTAATTTTCTCCTGTGAGTGATGTAATTGTGAAGTGGAAACGTCGAGGCAGAGTGAAACGGCAGAAAAAACTTGGTGAACGCAGCCGCAGAACTCTGAAAAGGGTAGTAGTGAAACAAAATCGCAAGTCCTCGTTTGTGGAAATTTCTCGGGAGTTCCAAAGTTCATCAGGAATTAGTGTTAGCAGCAGGACTGTCCATCGAGAGTTAAAAAAACTTGGGATTCCATAGTCGTGCAGCCGCTCACAAGCCAAACATCACTCCACAGAATGTGAAGCATCGATTGCAATGGTGTAGAGCTCACCACCATTGGACTGTGGACATGTGGAAAACTGTTCTTTGGAGTGATGAATCTCGCTTTACGGTCTGGCAGTCGGATGGACGCGTCTGGGTTTGGCGGATGCCCTGCGAACGTTTCTTTAGTGACTGCATTGTGCCGACTGTTAAGTTTGGTGGTGGAAGCATAATGGTGTGGGGGTGTTTCTGGTGGTTTAGCCTGGGTCCGTTAGTTCCTGTGATTGGAAACATGAACTCTGAGATGTATGCGGACATTCTGGACAATGCTGCACTCCCAAGTGTATGGCAATATTTCGGGGTAGGCCCATTTCTCTTCCAGCAGGATAACTGCTCCATTCACACATCGAGGCTTGCACAGACGTGGTTTGACGAAATGGGTGTTCAAAAACTGGACTGGCCTTCTCAGAGCCCTGATCTAAATCCCATAGAACACCTTTGGGACGAATTAGAGAGCAGATTACGTAGCCAGCCAAATCGACCCTCCTCACTGCAAGCACTCACTTCAGCTGTGATGGACGCCTGGAAGGCAATTCCTATGGTCACCTATCAAAAATTGGTGGAAAGTCTTTCCAAACGTGTGCAGGCTGTCATTCATGCAAAAGGGGGATTAATATGTGCCTCAGGACGCTCTAAGTCCATGCCACTGGGTGTCCGGATACTTTTGGCCCAGATAGTGTATTATCTATTAAGTTGAATACAGATATCCTACTTTAACTCTTTCTTATAATCATAACACTTAATTTAATGTGGTAAATTTACTCGAAAAGTTCAATTCTAAATAAAAAGTTATGCTTTGAAAAATTTTTTAAGTGCATTAGGAGAATGTTTTAAAAATATATAATAAATTAAACATTTTTAACAAATTATGTAACGTAGTATTTTAATTTACCAGCAAAGAGTACTTAAAAAAATGAGTCAAATTATGGAGATTTTAGATGTCATCGTTTTTATCGGGTATAGCTCTCAATTTATTTCTCCTATATATATATAAACTTGGCTTCTTTTATTAAATACTTGGGGGGGAGGAGGGTCACAGAATAGTTAGGATATTTTCTTAAAACTCTAAATTGAATTTTCTTTTAAATTATTCTTTCTGTCTCATTACCAAACCTTTAAAAGGGTATACAGTTTTAAAAAAAATCCATGTTAAATCTCTCCATTAAAATCTCAAAATTTTCCAGTCTATTTTGGTGTGCTATGGTTAGTATCATTCACATATTTAAAAATAGTATTATATAAATTTCAAAATTATTAAGCTTCACTGAATAATTTTATAATTAAATATAACATCTTAATTATATTTAAAAAATGTGTAGAAATTTAAACCATTTAGTTTTCATGGACAATTCTTTAGTTTCAATGCGTACAAAAACTTAAAGACATACTGTAACGCTGTAACTTAAATATTTCTCTAAACGGTTTTAAAACTACTAATTTTTCAAATTGAATTTATTTCAAGCATGCTAACTTTAGAATAATAATAAATAATAATAAACAGTTCAACGGCACATAAATAGTCTACAGTCATTCCTTGCAAACCAACATAAAATGTGTTAAGAATACACAATTTTATTCATCCACTAGGACCAGGACATTATTTACACATACACTGTATCCTATCAAGAGTTGTTCGCTGCAGAGCTCTTTTGTAGGGGGTGCGATGACCCAGAAAACCATCCTGTCGTCTGACAACTGGAGCACTTTTCCATTTATTCTAATGTACTGCCCCTTCCGAAGCCACCCTTCACAACATTAATGCTAATATATTCAAGCGATTAGAGGGATGAATTTCACACTCACTTGGACTCCTGCTTCGCTAAGCTCTTTCGCCCGGGATATCCGGTGCTTTTTTACAATTTTTTTTAAGTGTAAGTCTCCTTTCCCCTTCTGAGACTGAGTAATTCTCAATGGAATTTGATAATGGAGCGTGCCAAAAGAGATTTTGTTGATCCCCGCTCTTTTGACGAGCGTCAACGGACTGTCCCAAATCGGTCATCTCTTCAGACGGCGATAAATGAAAAAAATAAAATAAAAAAAGCTTAAGATTTAGAACGTTTTGTTTGATGATTTCGGTAATCTGTCTTTGGTGTGTAACGGTAGAGAGAATGAAAGATGGGTTCGTGAACGAGTTTCACAGAGATGTGCAGCACTGGAGAATGGAGTTTTTGCTCAACTACACATGTGTAGTAAAACAGCTGGTGATATAATATAAAACGGAAGATTTTTTTTTTATGTGCTAAGGAAGAACGTAGGAAAATGAGGATTATCTGTTTAACACACAGTATTAACGGCTTTAAATTTATTCATTCGTTTAAAATACTTATTCAAATTCACTGAGTAGCTTCTAGATTAGCGACAGCTTATTCCAAACATGAATGGATTACTTACCGTAGAGATACGGGATCGGCTTTAAGGTTATGTTTCCTAACCCAGAGACGAAGGTCAGTGATCTTCTCTTTATGCAAATCGTTTTTATTCCTTTTAACCAGTTAAATGTGGAACCCTCGTTTGAAAGAGAGCAAATATGCGTGTCACGGAAATCGAGCATTGACGAGTATACTCGTCAATCACAAAGTAAGTGTCGCTGTTAAAATATTGGATCAAAAAGATGGGTTTATTTCATGGAATTGCCAATTTTATAACTAATACGTATTTTACGGGGGAGGGAGGCTCTATGTACGGAGCTATAAGGTAATTTAGCTAGGTCGCAGGTTCAGGAGGCTGACGGTCTTAATGTCTATAAAGTTTTTATGAATATCTATGAATTTTAGTGACCTTTAAAATTCCCAGACTGAGAGACCTAAGCACACACTAATTTACTTCCTTCTTTACTGACAAAATATTTTCTACCTGTTAACAAACTAGGTGCTATAGGGTTGATCATAGTCCTCTTACAGAAACCTTTCCCATCCCAATAAAATAACTGCTCTTTAGAGCTGACTTTTCTTTTAGAGCATATAGCCCTTCCGGGCTTTCATCTCCTGTCTTGAATGGTGAATGACAGCATGATTGATTATTACTTGCCCATGTTTTAATTTTATGGTTTTAATAAATTTTGGGAAGAATTAATTATTAAATAAAAGAAAAATAAAGAAAAATTAAAAGTAATACATTAAAATAGATTTTAAAAAAAATAATGAAATTGAAAGCAAAAGATTTTCTGAAAGCTATGAAAGAAATTTAGAATTACTGATGATCAGAACTTTAGAATTTACTTGCAATTCCCTCGGCCAATGGAGACCTCGGGAGGTTGAACTGCCTAACCAATGGGATAGCAGCTATTCGTGTCATGTTGTGAGTGGAAAGTGTTGAACTTTGTATGCTCCTTTCCCGCTGTGACGTATTGGATACGAAAATACACAGTCAGGCTAGAGATATATATACAAATTTAATTACACAAAAATCTAACACGCCATTTGAATCTACAGATCAAGTTTCTTCTCTCGCTTCCAGCCGGGAGACTCTCAGAATTGGTCTCTCCGCATGTCCTTTTTGAGGGGGTCTTTCTCGACACAGAGGGAAAATGGATTTCAGGGAAAAGCTGTCCCCCTTTACAATAAGGAAGTTACTATCAGCTTTTCGTCTCTGACGTCATCAATGGGTTAGATCTCTGAAGTAACTGAACTTAAGGCGGTATCACACGTAAAGTTTCCGTGCAATTTTTTCACACAACTTTTCGCCGAATCTGAGGGGGAAGGGTTACCGTAAACAAAACGACATGCTCTGACGTCAGCCACTCTCTTTCTCCACATTGAAACATTACTTGCTGATTTTTCTGCTTCGAAAACGACCATCCAATATTATTTCTTTTATTTCGCTGGCGTTTTTTTGTTTATGGGGGTAAACAGAAATGGAGCATCATTCTGTTTAAAATATTATACGCCGTCAAAATATTGTACACCATTAAAATATTATACGCCATATCTGATGCGAAGCTACCACCATTATCGCCATCTTGTTTATGACGTAGGGCGCCGAAGAACCCCATTGGCTGGAATTTCAAGCAACTTTCATTTAGAGCAACTTTCTCAGTTCACTGGCAAAAAGTTGTTCGGAAGCCATTGCTATGGCAACGGAGTAAAAATTGCACGAATTGGACCAAAAATTGCACCAAACGTGTACGTGTGATAAGGCCTTTAGTAAAAATGTTAGCTACACCACGTGGCCAGTGGGAGCGTTCTGATTGGATGTTGTGCTAAAATGGTGGTTTCGATCCTGGGAGGGGTACCGTCGCCGTGTTCCAGTGAGAGAACTTCCAGGGACCGTACAGTTAATGGATCACTCTGATTGATTGTTGTTATTTGAAAGTGTAGAGTGAAGCTTTTTTACGGAAATTTTGAATATTGACTAGAAAAAAGGAGCAAATGATGAAATAGGCATTCGGCCATTACTCCAACGTCAGCACATGGTTGTTACCACTCTATATCTAGGTATCTTCTGGCAAACAGCTATCAATTGGGCTCTGCGCCTGGTCGGCATCACGCATTTGTCCCACGGCTGATCATACCTGAAAAACCTCTATTATAAATAAACTTCTTGGGTTTTGCCTTTGCCTCTTTTAGGCTAACATTATCAGTGCACATAAATAAATTAATTATGCGAGCTTATGCGCAGTTTCAGCCGGGGGACGCATTCATCTTAAATTTTTCATATTTTCTATTTATTTGTTTTACTCTGGCCTGGCCTCAAAATATTCTAAGCATCTTGAAATTAGAGAATGTGGTTTGTTTTTCTCAAAAATTACAATTTAAATAGCCACTGGTCACTACTTTTTACGCATGACGAGTATACTCGTCATGACAAAAAATCCAGCAATTTCTTCATAACGAGTATATTCGTCAATCACAGTTAACTGGTCAAAAAGGTAAGGAAAGCAATACACTTGATTACACAAACTGTATTTAACCAAGTTAGAAGAATTCTTTTATACTCTTGTATACACTATTTTTGTTACGGTATTGCTTGACCTTGTATTCACTTTAGATGCCTTCGGGGTTCATACCTTTCAAATAACGTTACAAAGTAACCAGAAAAGCACAATGTCTGTTTAAGGTCTCATCTAAATGGATTGAGCTTAAACCGTCTTCGCTAAATGTAAAAAAAGACAGAGGTAAATGTTAACTACATTTTCAGACAGGAAAAAACCTCAACTTCCATAAATGCACAACATGGGTTCTGATAATTTGAAAAAACTTCATAAATAAGCAATTTTTTCCTTTAATGTAAAAGACCATTTTGTTTTACGATACTGGATGTAATATGGGACACATTTTTATACCAGAAGAAATGATTACTTCAAATAAAAATGAATAATGTATTAAAATATGCTGCCTTTAATAGGACAGTGACGTCAAAATATGCCTTTAATTTTGAAACACCTCACTAAATGAAGAATAATTAATATTACAGAGACTTGAGCAAGAGTAATTTTTTTACAGGCATAAATTTGTACCTTTTTCGATTAATAAAGATAATATTAGTTAAGACTAAAAATAACACCAAATATATGAATTTATTTCCATACTATATTTACATGAACTGAAACTGCAATCATGCTATCGTTCTAATATAATTGCAATACGCACGAATACATCAGATTTGTCGACTTACTTTAGATTTAAAGTATTCTGTTGCTAACATCACAACAGTAAAATTTTAAAAATAATTATTTTTCTTTATGTTAAAATTTATTTAAAATGGTTTTTAATCCATTTCTTGCCTAAAAAAATCCTTTTGTGAAAAAAATGAATGGAATACAGAAAAATTTCAAAATTATAATATTATTTTAAAAAAATGTTCAGGAAAATATATGATCATATTTGATAAGACAAAAGCAAATTCATCACAGTATATTGCATAATTTCTTAACAATCCATAGTCTTTTCGTTACTTGATTATTTATGTCAAAACAATGAGTTGAAATACACCCAAATGCAACCCTCAAAGAAAACAATAAAAAGTTAGTTGATTTTTTAAAAAAAAATTTTTTTTTTACCGAAGTACCACGTTAGAGATTACACGACATAATTAAAAGTATAAATAGTTTCGTCATTAATTGAGAAAATCGTAACAGAAGTTCACGGAAAAAATTCATTTAATATTCCTAAAGCTTTTTTTTTCCCGTATATCAGATGTAATAAATAATTATCTGAAATACAATATATGTAAAAATCACCGCTTCATCGTTTTTGTTTCAAAAACATACATTAATTATCGTTTATTCTTCTCTGTTCAATGGAAAATCTATACAAGAACAACTTGTTTGTACTGCTTTTCACCCTTCACCGGAATCATATTTGAATTACTAATGATATAGCGGACAGCTATACTACTGAACTATGTTCAATTTAGTTCTATGTTCTAAGCTGTCCAACTCCTTTTTTGAGAAATTTTAGATCTAGTTTCAGCAATATTATATTCTCTTTATTCTGTATATAAATATAGAATCTCTCTCTCTCTATATATATATATAAAAGAAACTTTAATGATTTTGCTTTACATTGACCTTGCATTAAAATTTCAAAACTTGGCATCGTAATTTCGAGTCACATTCAGATGAAGGGAGCTGGTATTTCACTCTTAATTTTCCTTCTACGACGTGAAGACTTTGAAATTCTGTCAGTTTTAACGTAGAGCGATCCCATTTTTCGTAACGAAGAATTTTCAAGAAATCATACCGCTAATTCACGACCCGTCAACCACGAAGGCTCGTGCTCTTAACACCAGGCTGCATTACCCAGACACCTCAGCACGACTCGGTGAAAATGATTACGTCTGAGGCCACGCCTCATTCACCAAACACCTCGGAAGAAGTCTGAAACTCGGTTGCATACGAAGGTCTGAAGTGGAATCGAGACTGGAATTCACGATTCGTTAACCACGAACCTTGCAATTCTTCCATCAAGTTGTTAAAGCATATAATAAGATGCAAAACATCCTGTACAAACCAATGAGCTCATACGCGAAACGTTTAAATTTAAAAACTTTCCAGTGGTTCAGGTGAATCTGTTCCACATCGGTTGGAGGTAAACAAATCATGGTTGAAAAGCGTGCGTCGGACGGGACGAAGTCAATTGACTGTAATTCCTTTCTTTGTCTCACGAAAACATCGTGTTTCTTTCAAAAAGTTCGGTTTCCTTTCAGGCGCTAGAAGCAGAACGAGCGAGTCGTCCATCTGTGACGTTCATTGGTCAACGACTGGAGAGATTAGTGAGTGCAGCAACAATCGGACTCGGTGCTATATTGAAGGGTGCACAGTGAGTAAGTTCCATCAATTTAGCACGATGTAGGCGGAGGGATCTGTCAGTAGCTCAAAACACTAATTGAAGGGTTGGAAAACCTAAAGATGACTGAATACCGAAATGGAGGTGACTTTCATTGCACGGGACTGTAAAACATTCCAATTTCAGCCTAAACACGTTTTTTGTCGAAACAATTTCCGCTTCGTTTCAACGTAGTGTAATGATGCCCTTTGTTCTAGTTCAAGGTTGTTTTTGTGTAAGGGGGTCCCAGGAATTTGATGCTGCTTAAGAAAAACAAAAAGACTATGAAGGTATGCTTGGCATAGATATTTATCAAATGTGCTTAACGCGATTGTGTTTAGAACCAGTCAGGAAACATGTGGCCGCGGTAGCCTAGTGGTTATGGTCACGAAATCGAGGCCGACGCAACGGGGGTTCGAGTTTTGATGCCACTGAAGACCCACCGAACTTCAAAGTTATGAGGACCGTCACCAATAATCGCCAATGTTTCTAGATAGTTCTACGTTAATATAACACTCAATCAATAAACATTTACCTTAAGGAAAAAACATAGCTCTGGTGAAAAAATATCCATATACCGTATTTAGTCGAATCTAAGCCGCACTTTCCCCCCAATTTTATTGCTATTGATAATCGGGTGCGGCTTAGAATCGAAGGCGGAAAAATTCGCAACGTCACGGATGAGAGAAATACAACATGATACTGTAATTGAACATGACTGTTAAGAGAAATTACGCAGGTCATATATGGATTTAAAAGTTTTTAATAAAAGTAAAATAAATTAATTATTCGCCTCTTATTGGTTCTCCTTTTAATCCTTTTTTCTCTCGTTAATATCAGATACCGATAAACTTTTTTACATTTTTTTAAATTTTTTCACCAAAACATGTTGAGAATTTGAGGTGCGGCTTAGATTCTGGGTTTCTTTTTTTAATTGTATAGAATAAAACTATTTTATAAAAAAAATATTGATATATTAAACATGAGTATCAAGAAAGGACTCTGTGGTCATCCTCTCACTGACAAAAGAGGTCCATGAAACAAAAAAGTAAGAAATGCTTGCAAGTGTGACTCATTAATGCAAACACAGTTCAATATTTACTTCATAGATATGTTATTATAATACAAGAATTGTAACAAATAAACAATAAATGAATGGTATTCAGCGATACGGTACTAAGTTATCAAAAAATATTCAAGCGCGCGTGATAAGATACGGATAGTATCGCTAACAACATAATCTCAATATAGAATTAATTTCGAAAGAAATGTTTCTCCTGTAAAGAACACACATAAAACACACTAACAACAACAAAAACATACACTTTTTTCTATACTTTATACTGTTTTATTTTATTATTAATCAATTCAGAAATTTGAAGTTAACAAAACATTTTCTACCATAAAAAATATTAATGTACAATAAGAAATAAACAACTAAATATATATATATTGTTTGAAGCATTTACCAATTTTTTTCGTTTCCAATATCAAACGGGATTCACTTACCTGAAAAAGAGAGAAAGAAAAATTAATATTCACATTGATATATTCCTTCATAAAATAGTATTTAGATAATTAAGATAGTTAAATTATAATTTAATGCAGAAGAGAATTAAAAATGACTACAATTTTACTTCTATTGATTATTTTCAGTCGATATGCATTCTGTATTTTTCAAATCATGCCTAAATAGCACGAGAAAAAAACAACAACAATTCACACTGAAACGAAATCTTTTGATAACTAATGATTTAATTCATCAAAATTTTTCATCTGCTTAAATCTCTACATTAAAATTAAATTTACTTTTGAAAAATTTTCGAATTTATTTTTAAAAAAAACTTTATATTAGTTGAAGTTTATAATCTTAAAAATGACTGAAATATCGATATTTTTATTACCTCAATTTAATTGTGCGACTTTTCTAAATATGAGGAAAAAATTTCGTAACTCTAGCTAGATTTTAGCCAGTTATTTAACTTTTTAACAGTTTGCAGAAGCTGAAACCGAAACTAGAACACACGTGACATCTGCATTTAGCTCTTTCATTTATTTTACTGACCTTTAAAACTTTACATGGCTTTTTTCTCTAAGGTTTTTATTTTTCACGATAACCGTGTATTTTTTAAAAAATGCTAAGGCATTCTTATATTTAATATAATTTTTTTGAAATTTTTTCTAGTTGTTTTGTATATGTTTGATGTATAAAATAAGGATTTATGTGAAAAGATTTTTTTTTTTAATTCGTGAAAGTTAGATATAGCTTTTTTATGGTGACTGACACGAAAAAAATTAGAAAAATATAACTGTCACCCGTTATACCGATCCTATGGACAGAATATTGAGGAACACTTCAAAGAATATTAGAGTAAAAAATTGTTCAAAAATAAGAAAATTTGTAGAATTAGTAGGATTTTAAAAACATTGAAATATTTCCAAATTATTTAAAATTAAAAATAATTGCTTGTTTAAAAATAGTTTTTCTTTTGCAATGTATATTTCCTATGTGTTCAGATAAGGACATTGGCAACTTTTCATAAAAAAATTCATGAGCATAAAATTTCATAGCATTCATGAGACTTTGATCAAAATAATTCTTGAATCAAAGAATCAAGGGTAAATGGCTTCTTTATGACACTGCAGAATCAAATTCCTTCTTGAATTGTTGCTGAAACCAAAACAAGACGCGGAGACCTATACACATTTATCACGCACGTACACACTTCTAACGACACAAGCGACATGATCAAGAACAAGATTCGCGATGACAATCCATACCGATGTATCCGAACACCCATAAAGATCTTCCAATGTCTGCAAAACAATGGTAGGGTAACAT
Organism: Trichonephila clavata; assembly: GCA_019973975.1. Taxonomy (NCBI): domain Eukaryota; kingdom Metazoa; phylum Arthropoda; class Arachnida; order Araneae; family Nephilidae; genus Trichonephila; species Trichonephila clavata. The sequence goes on from BMAO01034093.1 coordinate 32,475, forward strand.
TTGGCGACACGGTTGTTGCCAACAAGAGAGTGACCAAAAGAAAACTTTGGATTGTATTCATTTGCAAGAGATAAACCAAGGTGCCAGCGGTAATTTCATTTGATGCGCTTGACTGAGATTCACAAAGATTACCGAAGCGTGTCCAATGATGACAGGAAATAACACGGAGGGCGCTACTGGAGCATGCCCAGATGCACGCTAGCTGCTCTTTATAATCGTAAAAATAATCTCCGGACCGTTCAAGGGGGGTGTTTTCAGACATCTTGAATCGGCTGCAGAACAGTCATGAAAACATAACTGGAGAGGTGAAACATCTGATATGAAAGAATGTTGAAAACATAACGTCATCTCGATTATCAATGGCGTATAATGAGATTTGCAACGAATCATTTCACACATAACTAGTTATTTTAATACTTGTTGATGTGATGTGATATAATAAATCTAAAATATGATGCTGGGTTTATGTGTTATACTTAAAATGTTATGAAGTAAATGAGGAAAGATGCCTAACAAATTTAAAACTACAGTTAAGGTTATTATTGGTTTGGTCTGGGAAAAACATTTCTTATTGAATAATATTTTTGGAGGTTCGTACGGAAAGAAAAAAAAATCACATAATACATTTATTCATTATATTATTAAGGAAATTATTAGCATCATGTACTTTAAGACTGTCTTCGGCTGATGTTAAAGAATAGGGACAAAATTCGGAATATTTTTAGATATAAAAGTATTATAACATTAATATTATATTCTGGCTTCACTATCCTGTAGAGCAGTGATTCCCAAAGTAGTCTATATAGACTCCTAGGGGTCTATGACAACAGATAAGGGGTCCACGTCAGCGAAAAAATAATTTGGGGGTCCATGAAATTTAAATGGGAGTCTACGATAGTGACTCTCACTAAATCAGATCATGACTTTAATTTTTTTAAAAAATTGATCAAGTGGAAACCAGATTTACCTATTTAACAAATTTTTTGCTAAATTTAATGAAGTTAATTTGCAGTTACAAGGACCATCATTTCGACGTTTCTTGCTCTAATTAAGATAAGGAGAGTATAATGTAAGGAGAGTCTCAATTTTTTGTCACAAACAATCTGCCAGGAAAAGGACGTTTTGAACTACCGTTCAACAATTAAATGTCCTTTATTCAGACTTTGAAACTAGGTTTGAGAATATTTTGACTATATATATGGTAATACCACAGTAGGCAATTAATTAATATAGTTACATTGACAGAAATAATAAATATCATATTACAAGAGGACCGGATCAGAATAGGCACTAAGAAGATCTTAAAGTAAAATTTAGAAACGGATATCAGCAATTTTAGTTACACCAGAATGGATGAAGCACCAGATTCATCGCTCCCATTAAAAGCATTTGTTTGTTGCTCAGTTACTTTATGTAACAGTTATTTTAAGTATTAATTTAATTTTTATTTAATTAGTTAACATGTGTGTCTTAGGATTTAAACACTATACTTCACGACAGTTAGAAATTTCATTATTTTAAAGTAAGTATAGCTCTATACCAGCTGTCAAAAAGATATTTAAGTTGATAAACTTTCAAAATTTCATTATTAGGTAAATAGGGGGTTTACCAAAACCGAAAAACATGGCAAGGGGTCTATGAGACAAAGGTTTGGGAACCTCTTCTGTAGAGAATCACTTATTTTATCATACTACTCATTTTCATTCGATTTGACACATTTTTTTTTATAAAATAGGTTTCGCATTTTTTCTCCTATATCGTAATGCTAAATGAGCTACCCCTTTACATGTTAAAAGGAAAAACTGATTATTTATGAAATATTTTGAAATTTTCAAAACACTATATTATAAACAAATGCATGAGTTACGTCACAAATTTTTGAAATAATTGAGACATTTTTTTCTGTCCGAAAATGTGCTCCGCGTTAGGTTCACGCTCTCGTGCATATGGCGAAAACAGACTTAAGAAATTCGCATTATTTGAGATTTCGTTAGAAAAAGTCAAATCTTTACTTAATTATTCGAAGAAAAATAGCATTCTGACTTTAGAATCTACTGAACAAATTAATTAAAAGGCGTTTCAACAAAAAATGAATACAAAGATAACAAAATTTAAAAACCAATAAGTCATTTTAAAGTTCAATAAGCTTCTTTAGCCAATAAGATTCTTAAATCAATAAGTCTAAAAAATAAAGTTAAATCAGGAAAATTAATTCCTTATCAATCAATTTATTTTAAAGCATTTAATATTATCATCTGGTTCAACGGTCGGCTGCCTTCAGAACTTCATGGAACATTAAATCTATAATTTTGTATTTGGTGGACCATTAATATAAATCAGCTGTATGGCTTGGCGTTGCACGGGCTTTCATCGAGTACATACATACGTGCATTGACAAGAAAACGTACAAAATGACAAATGAAATTGATATAAAAGAGTCTATCTTTTTTTAAACATTTTCAACTACCTTTTTTTTAAAAAAAAAAATAATGATCATCAATTTTGTAATATTTTTCTAAAATAATATATGGCTAACTATGTTTTGTTCATTATTTCTACATATGTGTGTAAAATATGTTTCATATTCAAGAAATATGTTTATAAGATGTGGTATGTAGACGAAGAAATTACAAAATTATGCTATGTTCAGTAAAACACACAAAGGAAAAAAATATTTTAAAATTAAAATTACTTTTATAATTTTAGAAAATGCCTTAAGTATCATTATAAGGCATAGAAAATAGGTTGGAAATTAATAATGAATCAGAAAACTTATTTTAATAATGTGAAATGCACTCGAAAAAGGTCACTAAGTTATAAAGTAATTATCTAAAAAATTAAACATTTAATTTTATTTATGTATTACACATATTTAGTGTAATTTCCCAATTTTCTGTAGACCATCGGTTGGGGACCACTGATCCAATTCACTAAAACCAAAGGAGGAGTAAAAATATCAATAGAAATATTACGTGATATTGAAAACGCTTCTAAAAAATATTTTTTAACACATTCTATGCGCGTGACTGATTTTCAAGTTTCAAAAACACGTTTCAGGGTTTTCTCCTTTCTAAATCTCTTTTAACAAAGGAAAGACTTAGCTCTTCGAACAAATTTAAAAATTATTTCTATTAAAATGATTATTAGTTAAAATATTTGGCGATTGTCTACTACTAAATTGACAGTCACGTCAATAAAATGTATAAATGTGACTTTACAGGTATTAGAAATAAATGGTTTATATAAAAGTTTGTGCATTAAACTATTTTCGGCAACAAGGAAAAGTTTCCATCGATATACTTTTGTGTTCAGGGTGTCCTATGAAAAGGCTTCATTAACTTTGAAATCACATAACATCGAATAATGATAGATGGAAAGGAAAACAAATGGTATTGTTAATACGGAACCGTAGCAAGGTCGTAACACATTGGATGGGAAAAATCGGTTAACTGTCCTTGGACCAAAATGCGCATAAAAAGAAACAATAAAAACGCCAACGATTTTTTTCTAGCAGCATACCATTTCTCCCTTCTTCAAATGCATTCAGTTCAAATTTGAAGTCATTCTGAACAGTGGTTCTTTTTTTACAGCATATTGAAAGTGGAACTTTAATTACAATCACCCTGTATATAAGATACATCCCAAGCTATTATTCAAGTCGAGAAATGCTGATGATGCATCTGAGCCTTATTTTTAACAAAAATAAACTTAACTTCGCAACAAGAATTTAAATTCTAAGGCTGAGAAAGAATGACTATCCTTTTCCACATCTTTGCACCAGTTTAAATAAATCCACAAGCGTTAATTTTCCTCAACAAAACTTACACACAAAGACAGCGTTTTAAAATCTATTCCACCAGGGAAAACTCTTCTTTTCCAACAACAATCTTATCTGATCTCCAGGGAGGAAAAGGACAGCGAGCGAGGAAGAATTAACCGTTCTATCCAACCGAAATATTCGTCCTACCTCGATTCTATTCGGAGAAGAGGCATTCTAATCTGCGGCTAATAAGCCCAGATGGGAGATTCTAATCCAAAGTCTTAAAACTAGATAGTCCTTCGGTTCGCTCTCCTATCAACAGATCACGCAACAGACTGCGACGACCCCTTTATTCTACCCCCCCCCTTCTAGTCATGAAGGGGGGCAAGGATCGATGCTCGTGACAAGGGGCTGCCTAAATGGAAATCGAATGGAAATGCTGAGAGAGAAAGAACGACGTCAAATCGTTTGGTATTTACGGGAGAGTGGTGAAAGGGAGAGAATTGAATCGGATCTTCTGTGGATTTTTGGGTTTTTCCGTTTCGGGTGTTCGTATCGATTGAATTAGTTCTCGTTAGGTTAGGTAATGGAGGGGTAACGTGACGCGTGGAAATTAGAATAGTTAAAGGTAAGTCGAGTGGTTTTAAAATCGATTTTTATCGGGCGTTGAAAGGATAATGTATAGGATGTGGATAGGAGAAGGAAATTAAAATTGTTAAAGGATGTTAACTACGTTTACTTATAAGTGTTTTAATTTTGGAGAATAAATTAATGACCATTTGATTGAAGTTATCGACTGAACCAGAAGAGGTTTTGTAGGGGAACATATTTCGAAGTCGCAGACTTTCATCTTATTTGAAAGGATAAATTGATAAGAACTTTTAACCATTAATAAGGGTTTTTGTTTTAGCATTTACTTTTTAAGTAATACTTTTGTTTTGTTGTTTACTTGACACAAATATAAAATTTTGAACAAACATGTTTATCTTTTACTTCAAACCTTTCGATCAAACTCGCACTTAATTAGTTAGCTATTAATGGTCTATTACGCATTTTTCAATGCTGGGGAGAAAGCAGGGAAGTAGCTACTGCCGTATCAATGACAAGGGGTCCCCAAGCTACAGGGGCTCAACATATTTAAGCAAAAAAATAGTGAAATTTTAAAGGGAACACAATCAAATTTTTAATACAAGGCCCATTTAGGACAGCTACGCCAATGGGAGAAAGGGTCTTCAGAAATCTATGGGCAGTAGCGCACACAAAAATTTTTCAAGGGGGGAGTCCATGGTCAAAAGTCCCCCAACTTGTATCATACCTCAAGATAAACACCAATAAATCCTGATTTTGTCAACAAAAAACAGTAAAAAAATAAATTATTGAATTAATAATTAGCTTTAATTAATAAAATAAATTGTCAATTACATGTACTTAATTAAATTTTACTTAGAAATATATAGGATTATCAATCGAAAAAAAACTAAAGGGCTTGGGGGGGGGGTCTGGGCCCCAGGACACCCCCTTGTGTGCGCCACTGCCTATGGGTGTATATATTTCTTGGGTGAAGAAGTGTTTATTAACGTCGCACTTCGAAACAACATGGTGACGATTATTGGCGAAGGCTTCATAGTTCTAAGCCTCAGTAACCAGACGAGAATGGTGCCTGAGCTGGCATCCCTGTATCCAAACTACTAAAACGGGAGGATTTCGAGTTTCGACCGATTTAACGAGCATCAGCCTCTCTACACGAAGGATGGGTGTAGGCTAGTGATTCTCAACCTTCTTTTGGTGGCGGTACACTTTTAACAATTTCAAAATTTGGCGGCAGACTAACAATAAAATAAGTTTAAAAGAATCTTACTCATCTATAATTCACTATGGTTTACGATAATAATATTTTATGATAATAAACATAGAAAGAGATGTAAAAGATAAGACATAACTTTATTTTAAGTACCAAGAACATTGAGACATTTGTCATATCACTTGATAAGCTTCAAAAAGCCGTCTAGGAAAAACTCAAGGCTTTGCATATGGAAGAAGCGTTTAACGTCTTGCTTGACTTCAGCATTCCTTCCAAAGCGTCTTCAGGCGAGATTCTTCTTCAAAGCCGGAAACAGATGAAAGTCACTTGGTGCGAGGTCAGGACTGTATGGTGTAGATGCTCCCAACCAAGAGTTACAATACAGTTTTTCTTTGCCATCGTAACAACAGAAAGCCAGATTTGAGAATCCCAGGCCGCGTTTTTTCAGAATCGTCTCTTTCAATTTCGACAGGGTGTCAAAGTTCCGCGTAGCATTGATGGTTCCAACCTACAAGCAAAAGTAAATGCTTCTTCCGTGTTCAAAGCCCTGAGTTTTCCTGTAGGATTTTTGAAACTCAACAAGTGGTATGAAAAATATCTTAATATACTTGGTACTTAAGATGAAAAATTTAGCTATGTCTTGTCTTTTATGTCTCATTCTATGTCTTAACTTTCATACTCCACTCTGACCACAGTCGACAGGGAAAAGTTATTCACCAACTCAAACTCGTAGTTATAAGAATGCGTTTGATGCCAAATTTAAGCTTGATTTTTTTATAATTCTGTTTATATTTGGAAGTAAAAATCATAATGCCACTCTCATTTCGTGATCTACATTTAAGTCTCGATTTTTTTTCATTTTTATATTTGTTAATGTTAAAAATCCGAATTCCCGCAAATAATATGCAGAAAATTGTAACAATATTTTTAAAGTTTTTTTTTGGTTATTATGAAAAAATCGCCTCTAATTTTAATTCAAAATGAATTAATTGACTCTTCCGAATGTTTTGAAATTAAAATCTCGATTATTATTACAGAAACAAAATTAGTTTATTTTATTTTATTCCTCTTCATTCAAAGTTAGCTCATTTACAAATGTATCCGTTATTACAAACGGATTACGAACCCAACCAAATTTTTTACTATTTATCTATCAACCAAAGGATGTTAAGTTATACCACGAATACCCTTAGTTTATTTCTATATAACAGGTCGAATGATTCGATTCCGGATTTTCCCCCCAAATATTATAACTAATAATAATTGTAAAAAAATGGCGCACTTTTTAAGAACTTAGCGGCGCAGTGCTTGAGAATCACTGGTCAGGCACTAGGGATCGAACTCATGACCCAAAAAGAAAATACAAGTTCAAAAATACAAGCGGTCCGTTGCTTCAAAAAAAAAAAATAACGTGTTTTTTTCCCCCTATAATTTTTTTTTTTTTTGAGCAGAGATAATTACAATCTGAAAATTATCATATTGTAAAAAAGCCCATACCAAACTTCATAAAAAGTGTTAAATAACTTGAGGATGAAAAATTAATATTAATAGTAAAATTTTAAAAAATGACGACTTCAAAACATACAGAATGCTAAATAAAGGTTTTTTAACGGTAAAAGATAAATCAATAGATAGGAAAGATAGAAAATGAGTAGAACAGATAACGATATAGATAATCTCAATAACTTAAAAAGACGATGATAACAAAAGAAAAAACGATATTTGTAGAAACTGATGGTTAAAACTAATGCATAGAATAAAAGATAAGTAATTATTTTCAGTCACATTACGATATATATAAAACTAAGGAAGCATTGCACAGCATTTATTTCATTTTATTCATTCAAATCGTTTGCCACCGCTTTATATATTTCACATTTTTTCCTCTCCTAAACCAAAATATATAAAAATAAAATAAAATAAATAAATAAAAATAAAGATGAGAAATAAAAATGGAAAATATGAAATAAAATAAAAATAATAAATAAAAATGAAAAATAAAATAAAAAAATAAATAAAAATGAAAAATAAATAAAAAATAATAAAAATGAAAAATAAAATAATGAATAAAAATTAAATAAAACCTCATTTTGATTCAAGCTGTATTGCGCTCTTTTCGACACAATCAATGTCATATAATAATACTTTGTATTTTTATAATGTAAAAATTTCGTGGTTATGTAATTAATAATTAAGATTAAAATTTTATATATTTAGTGGCGATATATTCGAAAACTTCTTATTGGATGAACTTTCCAAGAATGTGTTACGTAAAAAAAAAAAAAAAAAAAAAATTAATTTACGAGGAACATATTTAAAAAAAAAATAGATTCGCTTATTTAATTGAAATAATCAAGTAGCAATACACACACACACAATCCAACAAAACATTGCCTCGTATTTATTTTGTTCGCAAATAAAAAAAAAAGTGAAGTTTTTGCTCTTAAAGCGTGAAATTGTAAAAAAAAAAAAAATGCCTTAAAAAAATACTATAAAAACGAATTAATAAAAAAAAAGTTGATGGGGAAAATGGAAGGAAAGCAAAGGGAAAAAAAGTTTCTCAAACTGCGGAGGGGGATAAATAACTTAAGAAACGTGTTACTGAAGCATTAATTTTTAATTTTTTTAAGTTTGAAACAAGCCACTAAAAGTGACTCAAAAATAATAGAATTAAAAATTAAAAACTCAGTTCAACTTATACAAAGCAAAAGTAATACCTGAAAGAAGCTTAAGAATCTTATTTCTAAAAAGAGTTTTTTTTTAAATCTACCTTAATCACACACATTTCTCAGAACTTTTCTGTAATTTTTAAATCTTTTTATTATACTTATTAACTTAAATGCTTAAAATTTCCTTCCATAAAAATTCCCTTGATACATAAAAAACGAATTTTTTTTAAAAAAAAGAAGGATCAAAAATTTTTGGGTTTCTTACGCAGAATATAATTTTACATGTAATAATTTTGATTTCGCCAAAATATAATTTATAAAAAAAAGAATTCTTTAATAAAAAAACATCCAAACCATTTAATAAAGCATGCATGCAATGCTAATGAAATATACAAAATTAATACTAAAATCCAAAGTTAAAACAATTCAAATTTAAATTTACAAACAGAAATGTATAATAAGCCTTTTTACAAACTCTCCCAATATCAAAAAGTAATAGAAGTTTTTTTTTATATATATAAATTTAAGCATTTGAATAAGAAGATATTAACAAGAAATGTGGTTTCAGTTCA
>BMAO01034094.1:0-38699 GCA_019973975.1 Trichonephila clavata
CTCTTGGGTAACTTTGGGGCCAGCAATTATTCTATTTCACAGCCTCCTCGGGAAAAAACACGAGATAGTAATATCTAATGAATTCTACTATATAAAGTCTAGATTTAGTAAGAAAGTAGAAGGAGAAGGATTTGCCAAACTAGTTGTAAGTATTGTCTACGGATCTATCCAGCGAGCTTAGCGCGTATTAGATAGTATTTAATTTAGTTAATCATCGAAATAATCAAAGAGATTCGATTTAGTACCGACCTGACGTTAGTAAGGGTTCGTCTCCTTTGTCAATTCTGATAGCTGAAATTACTTAGTAAGGAATATTAGATTTGAAGGTTAGAATTGAATGTTAGCTTTGAGTGTCAGGATAATCTAGGGAATTGAATAATCACTCCAGGGTTTCTACTTGTAGTGTGACTTGTTAATTGTATTTGTGTGTTGTTAATAAATATTTGTAATTATGGCTTTCGTTGGTGATAATATGTTTCCTTCAACACCTAGAGACGCTCCGGGCAATGTGAACCCAGTCCAGGATAGGACAGGGGCACGACAATGGTACCCAACGAGTTTGTCCTCCTGACATTTCTCCCTTAACCCCGAGATGGGAGTCGGATCCAATTTTAGGCTCTTGCCTGATAATATTTTTTCTGGTGTGGAAAAATATAGAAGAATTTTTGGAATATATATGACAGTAATGTTAAGTTTTACGAGATACCTAATAATTTGGCATGTTATTATCTTAAAGGGCGTCTCCGAGGTCGAGCATTGGACTGGTACGAAATTTCGGATCTTCGATAGTGAAAGGGACTACTACGGATTTCGCGCATTGAAAGAGGCTTTGACGGCAAATTTCCAACGGTTAGGAATAAGACTGAATTGAAAGTCAAGTTCTATTCGTCGTATCAGGGTCACGGTCAGGCTCCTTCAGACATTATATACGAGATTCTTAAAATACATAAAAAATTGGGATTAAATATGTCGGAAGAGAGTTTGATAGAGCATATTGTTACCCGTTTGGAACCGCAATTAATGGAATATATTGAGATTAGAAATCGAACTACTCAATTACAGTTGCTTCAAATGATATCCAAGTAGGAGGACAGATATTTGAGGAGAGACAATCCGGGTTCGAACAATAATAATAGTGAAAGACGAGCTTGTGATGTGAGTAGGAGTTCTAACGAGGGTCGTACTAATAGAAATTGGAGAGATACTGGGTAGTCGAACGTCAAAATGATAGGAGGCAGGGTTATAGAACTTCCTATGGGACGAGACCTCAGGGGAAATATGGTAATCAAGAGTTCGAGAACAGGAACCGTATTGATAGGAATGATCGCGGATTCGAAAGTCGTGATAGAAGAGATCAACATGGAAATAGGAGTCCGAGTGATAATTTTGAACGGGGGTCGAATAATCGATGGAATAGGGGTAGTCATAAAAATTTTAACTTTTTAAGCGTTCGAAATCAAGATCGATCACATGTTGATGAGAAACCTCCTATAAGGGTTTCTGCTTTAATGATGTCCCCTGTAGAACTCCCGTATGTGCCAATTTTAGTGAACGACATCTTCACTAAGGCATTATGGGATACTGGAGCCGAGAAGTCGTTTATCTCTGAAGAAACGTATAGGGCATATTTTTCTTATAAGCCAATAAAAAATCAAAAGCAAAAGTTGTAACGGCTCAGGGCGCTTGTTGCAACAATATAGGAACAATAGAATTAGAAATTCGAATCAGAGAATTCACAAAAATGGGATTTTCACATACTGGCAGATCTCGAATATCCATGCATTTTAGGCGTCTATTTTATAAGAAATGCAAAGATTACTATAAATTTCGAGGAAAAGTCTTTAGCGATTCCGGATTCGCAAATCGAAGAATTAACAGTTGTTGAGGAGAATGTAGAAATTGATCTTTCGAGTTCACAACTAAATCAAAGTCAACAGATGGATTTAAAATCGTTATTTAATAATTTTTAAAAGTCTATTCTCAGACAAACCTGGTCTTACTCATGTATTATATCATGAAATCGATACGGGGGAGATCCTTCCAGTTGTCTCCAGACCATATAGATATGACAGGGTTAAACAAGGTATCATTGACTATCATATACATAAGATGTTACGAGACGGCACCATCGTAGAAATTCAATCGGCGTACGCATCTCCTGTTGTTTTGTGTCGTAAAAAGAACGGATTACACATTACAATCCCGAGGCTTACAGATTTGCGGTGGATTATCGCAAACTTAATGCGGTAACTAAGTACCCGAGATATCCTTTGCCACTCATAGAGGATTTAATTACCAATATTCCTCACACGAAAATAATGAGTACCTTGGATCTGCGCTCTGGCTATTTTCAATTAGCAGTACACCCAGGGATGTAGCCAAAACGGCTTTTGTGACAAAAACGGCACTTATGCGTTTAAGCGCATGCCATTGGGCCTATCGGGGGCAGCGCCAAATTTTCAGAAGGCCATTGATATTATTTTGAAACCTCTGTTAGGGAAGTGTGTCTTAGTCTATATGGACGACGTTATTATCGCGTCTCCATCATTTACACATCACTTAGAACATTTAAGGGAAGTATTTAGGTTATTCCAAGAAGTGGGGTTGACGTTGAACAAAAATAAGTGTAAGTTTGGATGTGAGAACTAAAATACTTAGACCTCGTGATTAGTAAAGATGGGATAGCCACGGATGAATCTAAAGTTAAGGCAATACTTGAAATGAAAGCATCAAAAATTTGAGAGAAGTATCAAAATTTCTCGGAATGGCCCAATGGTATCAAAAATTTGTTAAGGTACGGAGATCTCTGCGAGCCACTGTATGATTTAAAAAAGAAGGATAGGAAATTTAATTGGTCGGAAGAGGCGCAAGCTGCTTTTGAATTAATAAAACGTGCAATTACGGAAGCACCTGTGCTAAAATTACCGGATTTTAATGTACAATTTGAGCTTTTTACAAATGCGAGTTCTATTGGGATTGGAGCGGTGCTTACGCAAAGTCAGAGACCCATAGCATATGCATCCCGCACACTTAATGGGGCGGAGCGCAATTACACAGTAACCGAGCGCGAATGTTTAGCGGTGATTTGGGCTTTAAACAAGTTTCGCACCTACTTTGGATCGTAAAATGTAAAAGTAATTACAGACCATGCAGCATTAACGAAACTCACTAATGGTAAAAATTTATCAAGTCGTATGATACGATGGTCACTCAAGCTAGACGAATTTAATGTTGAATGGGAGCATAGACCAGGGATTCAAAATGTTGTGGCAGATTTGTTGTCGCGGAACCCTGTGGAAAATTTTGAGGGTAGCAATATAACTTGTGCAGTAATTAGAGATTTGGTACTTTCATCAAGGGAGCAATTGATAGCTGAACAAAAGCAGGACCCCGAGCTCGGTCATATATATCGCTACTTACAAAACCCCGATGACAGTTCAGTAAATGCGGGGTCTGTGGGAACTGGTCCAGGATTTTAAACTTATAGAAGGATTGTTATTTTATACGAAGTACGCATCCTCTCTCGGAGAAATGAGAGTATATATTCCAAAATCGATGCGAGGTGCGATAATGCACGAATTTCATAAGCCTATGGCTGGACATCTTGGAATACGGAAAACATATTTACGCGTGAAGGATGCATGTTATTTTCCATGCATGCGTAAGGTGATACACGATTATGTTTTGACATGTGTGACGTGCCAAAATTTAACTATAAGAACGCGTTACCGGCCGGTCATTTAATACCGATTGTAACTAATTATCCGAATGAAATAGTTTCATTAGATTTATTAGGCCCCTACCCAGCATCGAAACCCCAAAGATATCGATATATTTGTGTTATAACGGATCATTTTACCAAGTGGTTAGAAATAATACCCCTCAGAAAGGCGTCCGCAAAATGAATCGCCAATGCCCTGTTCGAAAATTATATTTCGCGATATGGAGCTCCAGTTAAATTGATAAGCGACAATGGTCCCCAATTTGTATCCGAAGTTTTTGAACATTTAAGTGAGAGATTTGATATAAAGCATGTCAAAACAGTACTGTATGACCTCAATCAAATCGAACGGAACGTGTTAATCGCGATTTACTATAAATGATTGCTTCTTTTGTAAATTATAATCATGAATCCTGGGATAGGTTTCTGAATGAATTCGCATACGCATTAAGAACGGCAGTCCATGAAACTACGCGAAAGACCCCAGCAGAATTATTTTTGGGCAGGAAAATTATTATCCCATTTCAAAAACTTGTGATGGTCACAGATGGTACAGAATTTGGGGTTGGGAATATTGAAAAAGTGTTTGAGGAACCTAGGCAGAATACAATGAAAAAGCAAGAAAAGTGGGCGAAATATTACAATAAAAGGAGACGCGAAATTAACATTAAAGTGGATGATTTAGTGTTGATAGAAACTCACCCTATTAATTCAGCCAGTAAAAAGGTGGTTGCTAAGTTTTGTCCTAAGTTTGAGGGTCCTTTTAGAGTTGTGAGTGTTAAAAACAATAATGTTGTAATTTGGAAGGCAGGTAGAAGAACTACAGTCAATATAGATCAGGTTCGAATTTACCAACAGAGAAAAAGAGATGAAAGTTTAGTGGAAGTAGATAGTTCAATTAGTGGAGGATCCGAGTATCAGTCGAGTAGTTTTGAGGATGGTAGATATGGGTTAGATAGGTCACAAAGTTCCAAGAATAATGAGTTTGGTGGAAAACAGGAAAATGGTAGAGTAGGAAATAAAGGTAATCTCAGAGAGACAAAAGGAGCGGACACGAGCTGACTAAGGGTCGGTGCAAGAGGACTTTAACTGACTCGATATCACAGGAGAGCCAGAAAAAATTCGTGAAAACTCAGCACTCCAGAAGAGGCAAGAGGAAAACCGAATCCCCTACAGAGGAGCCAAGGAGAAAAAAAGCAAATATAAAGAGACAGTTTTACAAGCGAAGACTCCCGTCCTCCATCTCATCGAATGTGCAATTAAAGAAGAAATACAAAGTCGACGATCGCTGCAGTAGCCAAGTTCCAGAAATTGATCGCCAACAGAAAAGGTCCAACTTCAGGAGTTCCGAAGACGGTGGAGAAAGCTATGGGAAAGCCAGATCAAGATCACCAATAGGATCATTGGCAGGCCATGAAATATTCACCCCCTCTAGAAGAGATCAAGAAGGATGAGGTCACAACTACAACTTGAGGAGTCGCCGAGACTATAGACCAGATTGCCAGGAGCAAAGAGGGAGTCAACCCATCAGAAGGTCCACGTCATTGGAGGTGCAGATAGGAGACATTAAAGAAAGAAGAGGAGCAAGATATTAGCCAGGTTGTATTGTTTCATTTATATTTTACTGACAGGCAGTCGGTTGAATTTTTGCAAGAAGCAAGTCTCGCTTTGCTAATAATGTTGTCTAATGCAAAAGTCTCACTACGTTGAGTAAATGAACTTTTGTATATTTAAATATATTCTAAATTGTGGAAGCATATGTATGTTTACATTTGTTTACTACAAGTAAAGGCTTGGCTAAGCGTGCGAGAATTCATTGTATTGTTTGTTTATATTGAATGTTTTGAAAATTGTATATAATTGTGTATAAATAAACATATTGAAGTGTATATTGGTATATATCTGGTTTTGGGGACTCGCGGCGTAGAGAGGAAATTAACCATAAACAGCGCTGCGCGATTGGAATGGGAGTTTTTTTTTTAAACTAGATAAAATTTGTAAAGTAATTGACAATTTAAATATGTGTGAATTCAATGTTGTTGTGTGTATAAAGTGTTCAAAATTTTTTTTTCGTACGTCCACTGATTCAGTTCTCATTTCAGGGTGGCTGATCCTGATGTATTGAAGATTTTGTGTTGAAGATAAAAGATATGTTAACCCAGGATGTATTTAAAATATCTAAGTTTACGCGTTGTGTACGGCCGGGTTTTCCCCTCCGGTGGGAGGTTTTTCCTTGGTCCTCGCCCAATTGGGGTACACCTTATATAATGAATGTAAAAGTTAAAACCTAGGAGTGACAATAAAGTTTGAGCTAGTAGTTTTTGAGTGTTTCTTTAGCGTATTGTTCTGTAGAAGTTATTGCTAAACTAAAATTTAAGAGGTCTAAATAAGTTAAGACTTAAAATTTTCAACGTAATTTATATCGGGCCATTGAGACCCTTTTATAAATCCCGTTTTTTCTTGAGGGGGCTGTGACGGGTCTAACCGCGTCAATTTTCCATTAATCCTCTTGGGTAACTTTGGGGCCAGCAATTATTCTATTTCACAGCCTTCTCGGGAAAAACACAAGATAGTGATATGCTAATGAATTCTACTATATAAAGTCTAGATTTAGTAAGAAAGTAGAAGGAGAAGGATTTGCCAAAACTAGTTGTAAGTATCGTCTACGGATCTCTCCAGCGAGCTTAGCGCGTATTAGATAGTATTTGATATAGTTAATCATCGAAAGAATCAAAGAGATTAGATTTAGTACCGACCTGACGTTAGTAAGGGTTCGTCTCTTTTGTCAATTCTGATAGCTGAAATTACTTAGTAGGGAATATTAGATTTGAAGGTAGAATTGAATGTTAGCTTTGAGTATCAGGATTAATCTAGGGAATTGAATAATCACTCCAGGGTTTCTACTTGTAGTGTGACTTGTTAATTGTATTTGTGTGTTGTTAATAAATATTTGTAATTATGGCTTTCGTTGGTGATAATATGTTTCCTTCAACACCAACCTCACTGGCAATGTGAACCCAGTCCAAGATAGGACAGGGGCACGACATTTTTTCTCCTTAACTTTGGTAATCCTTTCATCAACAGATAATTCACGGGCTAGTGTAACAATTTTTAATTTCATGCATTTTACCACAAAAAAATGCAAGCATGATCTTTAATTACAAGAAAACTCATGGCAGTGGGAACACTTGCCTGTTTTTTAAACTAAAATTTACTATCTGCTCCACCCCTTGCTTTATCATGATAATCTTCTTTACGATTTATACTATCGAGTCCACCACGAGCCAATTTTAATCTTTCCTCACCCTCTACCTCAGCCTTCAAAAATTTTATCAAATTTGTAAGGCGAGATTGATCGTTTTCTTCAGGCTGCCCAAAAAGCGAACTGTTTTGCCATGCCTTTAAGATGTCTTCCGTAAGGCACGATTCTACCATGGGAAATAACCATGCGGTATTTTCCTTCGACTTTTAAACCTAAAGACTCCAAGGCTCTTAAGTGAGCTTCAATTTTATCATATAGTCTATCAAGAGGTATATTACTATCGGCCTAAACATTAGTAATGATCGTTCTAATCAATTCCCTATCATAGACTTCCACTAATAATTCAGGTTTCCCAAAACGCTCCCTAACGCCAAAACAGCTTTATCATAATTCTCCGAAGTCACTGGATAGCTTTCTATAAATTCTCTAGCACGTGATCTGGGCTTCATACATTGTACCAAATAGGAAATTTTATCGCTCTCGTACAGATCAGGGTCACTGTGGATTTTTTCAAATTGCGACCAAAAAGGAAGCCAGTTGATCAACTCCCCGTCAAATTTCTTCATTTCAATCTTTGGAAGTCTGTACTGTAAATTCCATCACGAGAAACACTCAAACCCTGATTTGACTTTATCCCTACGTCAATTTCATCAGAAATTCACAATCTCTCACTAACTTGTCGTGACAATGTTATGAAATAATCAGAATAAACTTCGCGATTTTCGATTTCATTAGCGATATCACTCTCTAAAAAGTCTTCCAATCCTCAGCTAACAATAAAGGATCTTTTCATCTAGAAACTTCATATCTGAATATACGCTTTGTAACTCAGTAAATTTATCGCGCACTAAATCAACAGAAAATCCCACGTTCACTAATTCAGCCTTTAAAACTTTGTCAGTCTTCGTAAAAGAAGTACGCCCACCCGCTCGCTTAAATTTCCAAGACCCCAAAGATTCCATAACCAATTTTCAAAATGAAACGCAGAACCTTTCAAAACAATTCTAATTCAAATTATAAAAACTTCTAAAATATTGTACACAAAGTCAAATTCTAAATATTACTCACAAAAGTCAAATTCTAAAATATTATGCACAAAAGTGTCAAATTCTAAAATATTGTGCACAAAAGTCAATTTCTAAAATATTATACACAAAAGTCAATTTCTAAAGTTTTATACACAAAAGTCAATTTCTAAAATATTATACACAAAAAGTTAAATACTAAAAAGATCCTGTCGCGGACGCCACTAATGTTGGGGCACAATCCTCAAATTATATCTGACCTCATCCCTCAACACCCAAAACTATCAATGTGTCTACCCGACACTGGTGCAAGTTCCAGAAATAGTACACCCCCACTTGCTCGAATCCATAAACAGGGAGAGACCACTGACCTGGGCAGTATAAAAAATATTTATTAACATAAAATCTAGAGTTAAAGACATTAAAAAGAACTTTTACAAGTAAAAAAACTTTACTAACTACACACATTAAAACCTTAAAATCACTGACATACAAAGTTATCCTTCGCCTTTTATATATATAGGCAAAAACAGCCAGCGCCATGTATGAAACAGTCTAAAAAATCAAGGCAGCTGACGAATTCACAACAGCCAGTGTACCCACCAGAATTTTGAATGCAAACGTACTTGCATTGTGTAATACAGATGCCGAATGTCTCATTGTGGTATGGAGTTCCATGCTTGTTGTATTTATTGAGTCAATATTTGAATGGTCAGTGCTGGTTATAGATGTTACAGGAGTAATTGTCCATTAATATCCCATACGTGTTCAATTGGATACAAATCTGGTGATTGGAGGTGTAAGGGCGAGCATTATCCTGTTGTAAAAATTCCCCCTCGAATGCTGTTCATGAATGTCAGTACTATAGGTTGAACTTTCTGACTGACATATAAATTTGCAGTCAGTGCGTTTGGGATAACCCCGAGGGTTCTCATGCTGTCATAGGAAATTTTCCCTATGCCATAATTCTAGGTGTTGGTCCTGTGTGTCTAGGCCACAGACAGTTTGATTGCAAGTGTTCGAGTGGCCTACTTCTGATCAAAACATGAGCATCACTGGCACCAAGGCAGAATCTGCTTTTACCAGAAAACTCAACAGATCTCTCTGTCCTCCAATGAGCTCTGGATTGACATCAATGCGTCACAAACGGCAATGTCTTATAGTCAATGGAATACACACTACAAGGCTCCTGAATCCGAGTTGTCCTCGAAGTAACTCAGTGTTTCTCAAACTATTGGGCATATCCCCTAGGGACTTGATAATTCTACGTGAAGGGCGTGAGCATATCGAAAAATCGAAAATAACTGATTATTTTTTTTAAAAAGCTATTAATTTACAAGAAAAACAAAACAAAATACATTCCGAGATAATAAAAAATAAAAAACACATTTACACCAATAAAATGCACTTCTAATGAATGTATCAGTACTGCACAACGTATTTGGTAATTAATTTCTCAATACTAATTTAAGAACAAGTTTAATAATGACCAGTGAAGTCAAGGTCTTGTTATATATAAAATTATATACAAAGTGTAATATTTATCTTGAAAAAATGTACAGTTTATAATTAAAGCCGTATTGTTGCCTTAGTGTCAAAGTATACTATAATTGGTTTCAATACATTGTTTTTGTATGGGGGCTCGAGGAAAAATTTCATTGAAAATTGGGTCACAAGTATTGAAAGTTTGAGAGGCACTGAAGTAACTGATTTCAAACAGTTTGCTGTGTCACTGTGATACCAGCTGTAACTCTAATTACTACCACGGACGCAGTACGATGCTCCACAGCCGTACGCCTATACGGGGTTTTCCCACTCAGTAGTGACATGTGACCTTCTAGAAACTGGTCTTGTTGAGGCAGTATCATTCCTTGACATTGGCTCTCGACAATCATGCACACTGGATATATTCCGGCCAAGTCTTTCTGCAATATCGCAGGAAGAAAATTCACCTTTTCGACTGTTAAACGACCTCATTCAAACTCGCTGTTGGTAATAGCTTCTTCGTCTTCTTAAAGGCATTCTTAACTAACATCAGCTCAATACGTCAAATTTCACAGAGAAATGATGCTCACTAACTTTACAGCACGCATTTAAAGCAATCCTGATTTTCAAGTTCTGAGTGGTGCCACACTTAAGAGCCAAATTTGAATCGATGTCATCTTTCAGATGCATAAACACGCTAACAAATTTCGTTTATATAACACATCTTTCTAAATGTCTTGTTTCTTGATTTTTCCCCCGACAGTGTATTAAGGATTTTAGATAGTTAAAAGTATTTTCAAGTAGCTTTTATAAAAACTTTAAAAATGCAATTCATATGTTTTTTTATCATATCATAGCTAGATAATATTATTTTAGCAATTGAATTCCTTAATATGTATTACAATCAATTGAGCAAAAATTTTAAATATATTAAGAGTCAGAAACGAAAAAAAGCAGAAAAAAACAACAACGAGAAGTCCATTCAAAAGCAAGAATTACTTGTAGCAAAAAAAAAAAAAAAAAAAAAAAAAAACAAGTAATCGAAAGTGTGACTTGTCCTTTACATCTAGCATTTTTTTAATTGTTCCATTAAAATTATCTAAATAGCAGAAAATTTAAATTTTTAACTTCTGATCGTTATTCATTGCCTATAGTATTTCCTTTGGAATTTTTATTTTATTGCGAACGTGATCAGGGACAACAATGCAATTATATTATTAACAAGTAATATAAAAAAATTAAGTCAATTCCTAAATTGAATGGAGGAATAGAAAGTATTTTATTAACGATTGAAAATTTGAATATATATATTATATATTATTATATATATATATATATATATATATATATATATATATATATATAGGGAAATAGTGAGTTAATAGAAGGAATTGAAAAAAAAGAGCTGGATTTGCCTGCATTGTTGTAACACTGCACACCCATTTTGGCTAGTTTAGCTGAAAAACCGGTTTTCAACGCCAACTTTTGTCATTGTTTTAATTTTACATTGTTACAACAATGGAGACAAATTAAAGTTGGCGTCGAAAACCGGTAATTAATTTAATTTAATTAATGAATTAATATTTGTTAAAACTGCGTTAACATCAAGTGTGTCACCCAGTACAAGTTTAAAAAAATTATTTGAATTTGATTGGACGAATAGAAAGTATTTCAATAGCGATTGAAAATTTGAACAAGATAAATATATATATATAGTAATAAATTTAAATCTATATATATAAAGGAGAAAAGCGACTCACACACTGACTGACTGACTAATCACGATATATCTGGAACTATTCAACCTACAGACTTGAAATCTGGTAGACATGTTCCTTTCATAGAGTAGACATCAGCTAAGAACGGATTTTCCGAAATTCGAAAGGCAAGGGGCGTTATAAATAATTATTTCCATGTTTAAACTACTCAATGTTCAATTTTGAAATTGGGTTAGCAGATTCCTTTCATACAGTAGAGATCCGCTACAAAATGAGTTTGGTGAAAATCGACCCCCAAGTGGCGTTGCAGGGGCTTAGGGGCGTTATAGATAATTATTTCCATTTTAAACTATTTGACGCAATGTCTTTAAATTTGATAAATAGATTCCTTTCGTAGAATAATGATCAGTTACAAAACGGGTTTTGTGATAACAGACTTCTAAGTGGCGTTGCGGGAGATTAAGGGTCGTAATAGATAAATATATCCGTATTTAAACGACTTCACCTACCTGCTTGAAAAATGGTAGGTAAGTCTCTTTCTTGGAGTAAATATCCGCTACAAAATGGGTTATGAAAAAATTGACCCCCAAGGGTGTTGCGGGGAGGGGGATTTAAGGGGCGTTATAAATTCCGATTTTTTAACTATTAGACGTACAAGTCTTGAAACTTACTAAGCAGATTCCTCTCATAGGGTAGAGATACGCTGCAAAATGGATTTCGTAAAAATTGCCCCAAATGGCGTTGCGGGACTTAAGGGGCGTTATAGATAATTATATCCATTTTTAAACTATTAGACGCACAGTCTTTATATTTGATAAATAGATTTCTTTCGTAGAGTAGAGATCAGCTATAAGAAGGTTTTGTGAAAACAGACCTCTAAGTGGCGTTGCGGGGGATTAAGTGGCGTAATAGATAAATATTTTCCTTTTTAAACTACTTAACCTACCTGCTTCAAGATTGGTAGGAATTTTTCTTTCGTGGAGTACATATCCGTTACAAAACGGGTTTGGGGAAAATTGACCCCCAAGGGGTGTTGCGGGGATTAAGGGCAGATATAAATAATTATTTCTATTTTTAAACTATTAGACGCACAGTCTTGAAATTTGGTGAGCAGATTCCTCTCATACGATAGAGATACACTACAAAATGTGTTTTGTGAAAATAGACCCCTAGGTGGCGTTGCGGGGTTCAAGGGGCGTTATTGATAATTTTTTTTTGTATTTTTAATTTATTGGACGCACAAATTTTGCTAAGCAGATTCCTTTCATAGAGTGCAATTCCCCTACAAAATAGGTTTTGTGAAAACAGACCTCGAAGTGGCGTTGCGGGGGCTCAAGTGGCGTATAGATAGTTATCCCCATTTTCAAAGTATTAGACGTACAGTCTTGAAATTTGATAAGCAGATTCCTTTCGTAGAGAACCCCTACAAAATGGGTTTTGCGAATATCAACTATTAAGTTTAATTTCCGGAGATTAAGAGGCGTAATCGATAAATATTTCCATTTTTATACTATTTGATCATCCTGCTTGAAAATTGGTAGGCATGTTCCTTTCATGGAATAGAGTTCCTCTAACAAAGAGTAAAGCGAAAATTGACCCCCAAGGATGGTTGCGAGGGGTCAAGAGGAGTTATACAGAAAACAATTTCTGTTTTTAATTGTTAGACCCATATACTTGAAATTTGTTAAGCATGTTTCTTTTGTTGAATAGGGATCCACTAAGAATGTATTTTAAGTAAATCAAGTTCTGCGGAGGGGTGCAGGGTGTTACTGGGACGTATTGACACAAAAAAATCCTTTTTACGAGCTACAAGGACTATAATAATGAAATTTGTTTTGCATTTTTCTTTTGCTGAATTGAAATCCGCTAAGAGCGGTTATTTTGGAAAACGGCTCTCAACGGGATTACGGGGATATTGATAGTAAAACTTTTGTTTTTTCTGTTAGATTTAGGTTTGAAATTTGGCTTGCATGTTCAATTTACGGAGTAGAGATCCACCGATAATTGGTTTTGCGGGAATCCACTTGGTTTTTGGGTTACGAAAGAGCAAACATCATTCTATACTTCAATTTTAGAGATTTTTAGAAAATACAAATTAGATGAGTTCTGCCCTTTTTTTTATCAACAGGCGACAGTTACAGGTCTAAGTATATTTTTCAATATAATCGAATTCTTAATGACGACTTAGATATCAATAATTTATACATATATATAAGCAGTAAAAATTTATAAAACATCATGAAATACCCAGCGAAGCGGGAGGGTAACGGCTAGTATATATATAGAGCGAGAGTGAGCTAATAGTATAGAAATTGAAATCACGGAGGAATTTTTTTTTATATTAAAAATAAAATACTTGCATAAAGTTGCATACTGTGAGGTCTTTTTTTTTTCTGTTTTAACCTTTTTATTGAGAAGTACATATTTCTTTAAAATTAAGATTAGAAAAAATTAAGTATCAAAATATGGATAAAACAATACGGAAATTTTTTTCATACCTTCTTTTTTCTTCGTTTATTACTTGTGTTTAATTTTTTTAAAAATAATCTTAAGAGATTGTTTTTTAACACGCTTTTATAAGTTTCACTTGCATGTAACGGAATCTTAGAACTCGATTTTTACCCACTTAAAAAGATCGGATTCATTCGAAATTTCGCACACTTGTCAAGGACTGATGACAATACAATAATTTCATAAGTTTGTCCCATTGTCCTTTTCAGGATCGTCAGGAATAAGGATAATCAGATTTGGCGACAACTCCAGATTTGGCAATTTATTGCATATATCATTTTTAAATTTGGCGACTTGTTCCATGTACCATTTCCAGATATATGACGACTAATTTCATACATCATTTCCAGATTTGGCGACTTATTTCAGATCTAGCGACTAAGAATAAAGTGTAACCCTAAAGCAACCGTTTTGAATTTAAAGCTAATTTTATGCAATTATAAAACATACACTTGCGGTTAATAGAAATAAAACAAAAAAAGTTTTTTGTATCTGAGAAATTGGAGGGTGGGTGTGTGTTAGCAATTTCTAAGTATAATATAAACATTTTTCTGAAGATGAAAATAAAAAAAAAGGCTCGTGCATGTGAAAAAAAATAATTTGCGTTCTAAGTGGTAAATATTTTTTTTATTCTTATAAAGAAATACGTTTAGAAGTGATTATACGAATTAACATGAAAGGAACACATTTAAAAGGTGAATAAATGATTGACATTTCATATTACCATGCTTTTATTAACTCGCTTTCTTTAATGTCTGTCCGGGTGGAATTTTGTAATTGATTTTAAACTGTGTGACTTCCCAAGGAGTTAGAGACTTGAAATTTGGACCATAGATGAAAAATGGATAACAATGCATGAAAATGTTAAAAATAAAACAAAAACGAAAAGGAGGAATTTTATAATTTTTAGTCCGTTATATAAAAACATGGTACATTAAAAAAAATTTAATTCGAACTTTTTCTTCTTTACACACTTTTATTTGTTTGACCTGTTCAAAAGAGACGGAATCTAATAGAACGATACGGGACTCATTCAAGGCCTCGTAAACAGAGAGAATAAATACACTTCAGATCCGTTAATTAATATCCATTGAAGAGCAGGACTAATTCTACAGCCACGTAATTCCAGCTTCAAATATCAAACTCAAGGATAAATTTAACAATAAATAAATGATAGTTTAAAAAACTAAAAAACAGGCTTTTATTGTAGTTCGAACTAAAAAAATGAAAAATAAATTGTAGTTTGAAAAAAAACTAAAAACACGCTTTTATACTGAATCGAACTAAAAAGTGAAAAAATAATTCTTAATAAAGAATAAAATGATTCCCAAGAAAATGAATGTCATTGGGGGTAAAAGCGTGTTTTTTAGTTTTTTTCAAACTATAATTTATTATCTCTCCCTTTCAGTGACCTACACAAGCAGGAATTCAAGACTCTCCCCCCCCCTTCATCTCCATAGCCAATTTTTTTTCATTTATAGCATTATTATTGTTTATGCCACGTACCTACGAGCATAAAGATTATATTTACGCATCTTTGCTAATTTCTTAAAATATAATCTCCCCCGACGCCAAGATAAAAAAAAAGCGTAGTACGCCAGTGGACGCTTTCTGAAATGAGCTAAGACTCTGTGCCATTTTTAAAAGAGTTGTTTTGTTAAAAACTTTTCAGAATTTTTTAAATAAAACATAATTTTCCAAGCAAAAAAAACTGAGAAAATTAATGATTTAGTCACCATTTTTGCATGTACAGTATGGGGTCCGTATATTTTATTCTATTCCTTTTATCTTTACAATCTCTTAACAGTAGAACATTTTTTTATGAAAGCAATTTTTTGAAGTTAAAAGTAATTTTAGGTGTTCTATAATTTGTGTTTGGAAATACCCTGAGCATTCAGTTTAGATGCTTTTATTTCAAGATTTCTTATTTCTGTCTTTTACTTTAAACTGTTTTTTTATGAAACAAATTTCTTATCTAAAAACTTTTGTACCGAAAGATAGCAATATATTGTGGTGCCATCTATTAGGAATTATATAAAATATTTCTTTAAATTATGAAAAGTCTGTGTTATAAAAGTAAATATGAGATCTACGGGGGGAAAATTTAATTACTTGAACCTATGAAAAATTTTTCTTCATAGCTCCTATAATGTTATTATGTTTTGAAATAACGTTGCCAGATCTGACTCCGATAAATTACTTAAAAATATAATAGCTTAGTTGAGATGTAAAAAAAAAAAAAAATTCGATATATGATACATAGTTTAAGGAAAACGAATATTTTCAATTATTACTTCATATATTGGAATGGCTTCTTGTGGCCTATTTGTGTTGTAAATTACATACACAGAATTTTTAGGACAAACTCAGTGTTCGCACCTTAAATCCATTTGAAAAAAAATACTTTTATCTCTCTCTTGAAATCATTTAGAATTAAGTGCAATAGCTAAAAACTTATAAATTAAATGCAACTGAAAGTTTAACATGAAGAATAAATATTTTCGTAATTTTATTCAAGTATGACCGAAAACTAATATTCGTAAAATCATTTGTTAGCCATAGATGTCCATAACATCACAATTATAATATTTTTTTATCACACATAAAATATTTTTTTAATGTTAACATTTTGTAAGCAGAATATTTTTAGTTTTAGCTCGCATGCCAATATTAAAGTTATTTAGACAACGGGAAATATCAACTCTCTCTGAATATGTTGTTTTATTAAACTCCGTACCATTCGTAAATAAGTTTTTTAGAATATTTTTCTCTAAGTTTTGAAACAATTATAACAATTCTTCAAACTCCAAAATTCAGCTTCAATACTTTATCCTATAGACAACCTTACTTATCCTATAGACTTATCCTATAGACGCCAAATACTTTATCCTATAGACTCTGTGTATAAAAGTAAATATTCATGCTGATATTGTTAAAATATGCATGATAGTAAGGGTCACGATTTGCTTTAGAATACCAAATTTAACTTAAGTTAATGTTAACTTTTTAATTTCTTTTCCAGTTTAAGGCGATATAGTACCATCTTCACAATTTTTTTTTAATATTTGTTATTTAGTTTTAATTGTATTTTATAAAGATTAATATTTAAAAACATTCCTACAAAAATTTTTTAATTTGTTGCAAAATATTTGTCAAATTAAAATTTTTTTAAACTTTTTAAAATTTCTAAGGCTTTTTTAAATATGTCTCTTTTTTTCAAAGATTTTTTCCAAGTACCTTATAGTATACTACATAAAACTGTGCATGGGTTTTTTCTGCTGCTGATCTTTATTTTTTTATTAACTTTTTTCATAGTTAAACTTCCAAAAATTCTAAAAAAAACATAAATTTTGACTTTGAATTTTTTTAGAAAAAGTACTAATTATGTTAGAGCAAATTCCATGTACAGTTTTATAAAACATACATTTCAGAACATGCATAAAAAATTTTAAACCCACACTTCAATTATTAAAAGAGCCTTAGGGTTTTGAATAATAGTATATAAACAAAAATTCAACATGGAGAAATATGACTTAAGTTTTCATTCCATGAATAGCATGATATAATATTCATCGAATAGTCTGAAACTTTTATGAAATGTTAATTAGCTTATTTAAAACTGCTTACCATAAAAAATTGCACAAATGTAGAACAATTAAACAGTATACTGCCTTGATGCATATATAAAAGAAAACGAATGAAAGATCAATATTTCATAAAACTTTATCTTAATAATTATTAAAAAATTAATAAACACACTTCAGAGCTAATTCCATGTTCAGAGCTAATGCACAACATGTACAAAAGATGTTTATGTCTTTATTTTTTATTTCCATGATTTTAAAAGCGTTCGCATGTTAAATTTTGCACACGAATGAAAGCAAAATCAAATAACTATTTATAGGTAAAATAAATCCAAATCTAAGAACTGCATATGTGCGTTTCTTTAAACAAATATCTCAGAATATATTTTTAAAAAAGTGTTGAATTTCACACACATGGGATACATAACAAAAACAAATATATAAAAATGGGAGAGTTTTTCTATTCTTGCGAATTAGATTTTTAATATCTGAGGGTATCAAAATGAGATTTAGTATTTGTGCTTTTGAAGAATCCTTTTTGTTGTTTTAATTTCATTCATAATAATATCATGAAAACCACGCACAACTTTTAAATCTTGACCAAATCCATTTGCTCTTCAATAAACAATTCACAAACTAGAATTTTTGCATGAATTGCACAATTCTTTCTTGAAATGATTTGTTACTGCATATATAATGTCAGTCTCACTTACGTGCGGTAGAAAAATAATTAATTCATTTTTATCAGGCATTTTTCTAGCAGATAATCCGAAATTTGGGCGTTGTAGTTGCTGTACAGCATCAAATATTGCTCGATAACTTGATAAAAAATGCAGGTAAAGCTTTGAAATTCTGCAGGCATGTGTTAATAAGGATTCAAGGTTACAAATAAGCCAATAAAAGATTTTCGACAGTTTAATGATTTTTATTGTACTATATCACCTTAAAACTTTCATATGTATATATATATATATATATATATATATATATATATATATATATATATAATGTTTATACATTTCAATATTTCATATATATATACAGTGGTGGCCAAAATTGTGGACATTTTTTAAAAATTGTTATGCTTTTTAAGTTAGTATGCTTATGGAAAATGTTACTTTGCACAAAATTCAAAGTATTTTATATCATTTTAAAGAGAATTTAATACTAAATTCAATAAAAAAAGCAAAAATTAAATACTTGCTATACAAAAAAGTTATGTTGCAATAACTATCGATATGCATTAGATGCTGATGATAGCAATGAGTTATCAGTTTGTGGAGGAAAGCTATAATCCACATACTCTGCTAAAGCACACAACTAAGTTGGACAAGCAAAGTTCTTAGATTGGAAGCAGCAACAATAAAGTCCATACGAAAATTTTAATCATCATCTTTTTCAAATGCAACTATTTGTATTTTCAGGTTTTTCAATTCTTCAGAAGAAGGCAATTCTTTCTGTAGCTGTGATAAGCGATCCATATCATTTATTGCATTATTTTCTTGAGCTTCTGAGTCTGTTACTGCTATGCGAACTTCATATTTGGGTATAAATTCAGGTACTTGCACACATATAAAAGCTCTAAGATTAGCTGCTGCAACTACATAATCAAGCTGCATTGGATTTTTAAGATCAAAATTATGAGGCTTTGGACAACATTTTGGTCCAGACCAAAAAGGAGCACCAGTGCTGGTAACCTGAGCTGGAGAGAAATTGTAGAGCAGCTGACTTATTTGATTGTGATATTGTTCCTCCAAATAAAGACGTGCCCACATAACGCAATGTTCAAAAGTTTCTGCTCTATCATCAATAGTGTAACGCATTTAACTGTTTCAAATACATCTAGAGGTTGATTTCCAGCAAGTTTCAGTGTACGCTCCATAAAAGTAGGATCATTGAGATATGCAAAATAAATTTCAGCAGCCTGTTTATAAAATCCTTCAAATTCATCCCTGGCCCACTGTAAAGTATGCTCAATAGCATTAGGAAAGTTTTTCAAAGTACATATTGGAATAGATCTATCGCCACATAATGGTGACCCTGGACTAGCCTGCCTTTGCTGCTGCTAGACTTGCTACCGTATGTTACTGCATGTCTGCTTTTGATGCCACTGTTCCTGTCGCTGGATCTGGTCTACCTTCCTTTTCCCTGAATGCCGGGTTTTTTTTATCTCTGAAGTTCCTGCTGTGCTGACATCACTACTCGTTGATGCTGCACTTGAGGCTCCTGGATTCCCGCTTCCACGCCTTCTCTTCTGGAAACCGGATTCCAGCTTCCGCCTACTCTTCAGGCCTCACTGATCTCAATCGCTGCTCGGATCTCTAGACATTGCTGATCACAATAAACTCTTTTTTTCAAGCTGAGCCTATTTTTCTCCCCGGAGGGTGATGTGGCGCCACCACTCATTCATAGCATATAGGCAGCGCTGCCATTCGTTATCTCGATAATTTTTATATATGTTGATCATACTGGATATGAAAATAGTTACAACTATTTTTATTTTATTGTTTTGTATATATGTGGATATATTAATTCAATAAACTGAACTTTGTTTGCCGAACTTATTTGCTTGTTTTAGCTGAGTATGTGGATTAGTTTTCCCCGCAAGCTCATAGTGGTGTAGGCTTTATTTTTTTATATTAGTGCTTCAAATCGATGTTTCATTGAGCTGAAAATAGTTTTAAGCTCTTCCTTCGTTATTATATGATGCCTGGAAACAATTATATCCTTAATTAGTTCTTTTTTTATTTCATGGGTATCTCATCAGTACAAGAGTTTTCAAATGATGCCTCAAGCTTTCTATAGGATTGAGGTTAAGACTGTTTCCTCGCTAGGACAACAACTCAATGATCTTAGAACTATACCAGTCTTTCGATTACTTTACTAGGTGGAAAGGAGCAGAAACTTGATGAAAAATAAATAAAGCATTGTTGGTAAATAGATCCCTAATGGAAAGTAGAAGCTTAGGTTCTAGAATAGTGTTAAAGTAATTTCTTACATTCAGTGTCCTATCGATGATATGAAGACGACCAATACCATCTGCTGATATGCATGACCTAATCATAAAACTGAGGGGGTGCTTCATAGTTGCCCGGAAGTAGTCAGGATGTAGCATTTCTCCTATTCTACGCTTACATATTTTCGGCCATCACTACCGAATAACGATATCTTAGTTTCATCCCTCCATATAACTAAAGACCACTAATCACTTGTCCAATTAATGTGTTCCTTTGACCACTGTAGTCAGTTTTAGTGCTGAAGTAAATTGAAAAAGGCTTCTTTCGTTGAATTCTACCTCTTAGTGTTACATTTGCTAATCTTCTCCTGATTGTTTTTTAACTGACAGAAACACCAGCATCATTCAAATCACTTCTGATGGCCGTTGATGACATTCTTCTATATTGGAGACATAGTATGGTTATTCTTCTGTCATTAACAGATGTGGTGCACCTTTTTCGACCTTTTCCTGCTTTGTTGCTTTTTAAATTTATTTCCTGAAATCTTAAACAAGACTTTCAGTCACCAGATGTAGTCACCGAACCACACCCACCCACCTGTCTTGTATATATATACATTTTTTACATAAAAAATACCACTTTCTCGTCATACATCTCTTTCTGGTATCCAATTTACTTATTATTTTATATCATTGCTTCTTGACTAAATATCATTGTTTTCTTCACCAGGAAACAATCCTGACTTCATTCCTATTGAAAACTTGTGGCAATGTTAGAACATTCTTGCCGGAAGAATCCATGAAATAAAAAGGAACTAATTGAGGATATAATTATTTCCTGGTATCATGTAATAACAATGAAAGAGTTTAAAATTATTTTAAGTTCAATGAATCATTTATGTGAAGCTGTAATAAAAAATAAAAGCTACCTCACTAAGTACTGATAACTCATTGCTATCATCAGTATCTCATATATATTGATAGTTATTGCTGCATAACTATTTTTGCGTTGCAAATATTTGAATTGTGTTTTTTGTATTGAATTCAGTATTAAATTTTCTGTAAAATTGTATAAAAGATTTTGCATTTTGTGCAACGCAACATTTTCTATAAGCATACTAACTTGAAAAACATAACAATTTTAAAAAGTGTCCACAATTTTGGCTGCCACTGTATATATATATATGTTCACACTCGAAAAACAAAGATGATGGCACAGTTCATATTTGAACACATATAATTAGTTAAAAAGGTGACGGCAAAACATTTAACGTAGTGCTTCTCAAACTTCTAATATTTGTGGCCCAATTTTTAATCATAATTTTCCTCGAACCTCCTCCCATGCAAAACAATGTATTCGAACGCAATAATAATATTCTTTGATGCTAAAGCTACAACACGACCTTTATAATAAACCGCACAGATAACTATTAAAATTTATATATATTACTTTTTGAGTAATCGATATTTTAAGTAAGTTACATTGAAGTAAGAGGATAAAAATTGTACTACTTTTCCTTTCTAATTTTTAAATTGGAACAGACTGCAATAAATATGCAACGTGTATTTTATTTTCTATTATGTCAGAATGTATTTTGTTTTGTTTTCTTCAGTAAATTAATATATTTTTTTTAAAAAAATCTTTTATTTTCTACATGTTCATGCCCCTCACGTAAGGTTACATACCATCCTAGAGGAGCGCGTTCCACAGTTTGAAAATTGCTGATTTAAGGAGAATACAGAAAAGAATAAAGAAAAGGGAAGTTGCGGTCCTTAACATGATTTAATGAAAGAATTAACACGAAAAACGTTCACTCCCTTGCTGCATCGTTTCGCGCTCAGTTCAATATGTCTACCGGAAGCATGGTTACAGTTAATGTGATCTTTACAGTTAGGAACCACTGCTGCACCAACTGGCGTAGACGGATGTTGCAACCAGACATTCTGACCGTAGCAGCTGTTCTCGGCCTCATGGGTAGGATCTAGGGTTTCTTTCTCGGGAACCAGGGTTCCGGAAAATCCTAAGATTTCTGTACTTTTTCTATTTCCGGGAATTAGACTTCATTCCCTGAATTTCCCGGGAATTGCAAGTGGCTTCGATTATCTACGAAGTGGCCATTATTTACTTCTGTAGATTTCAACCTCGGACATCGTTAGCTATAATTACTATGGCTATTTGCTATCGATCACCCCCAACTTCCTGGACGAAGGAATGTTCGTTACCCCAACTGTGGGGTAAGAATGTAATATGAGAAAGAAAGATTAACGCTTTCATTGGAATGGTGAGAATTTTTACAGCAAGCCGTGGGAAGGAATATCTGTCCAGATACTGTCTATCTGTGTATCGAGCTTCGTTAACAAGAAGTATTGGGTTTTTAAGGCAATCGCATTTCATAGCCAACTAGCACTATCTGATCGAAGTTCCAAAATATTGATTTATGTGGATAAGGTAACTACTAATACTTAAAACTATTATTTATTTAATTTAAAAAAATTCCCGATACTTGTCTTTATTACGAGCTATTTAATTGAATCACAAATTTGAAGAAGGAAATGAACCCATAAACTGTTTGGGGGAAAATATTTTTATAATTAATCTCGCAATTTTTCTTATTTATTATTTTTCTAAACCTCACCTTCGTGTGAGATTCTTTTATTTATATTTATGTAACAGTAATATAACAATTCTATAAACAAGAAATCGGTTATACAAATAAAATACCTTAAATACAATAATAATATTCGCCACTTCAGCAGCAAATGAGCTTTCAAGTATTTATTAATATTTATCTCTTAGTAGCAACATTAGAGCAATAATTGATTCAGCTTTGACTGGTTAATTTTCAAACGCATTTGAGTCCTTAAATGAACATTAATTTTAGTAATTATTTTTAAAATGTGATCCCCCTCCCCAAAAAAAAATTTTTTTTTAATTTTCAAAACCTTTAATTGTGTAACATTTTTTCTGTCTTAGTGATAAAAGTATACATTTCTTATGTTTTTAAAAATCCTATTTTAAAAAAGAATAATCAATTTACTATATATTTTTTGTATTTTTTAGCTCATTATATAAATAAGTATTAATTTTGGAATCTATATGTATCCTTATTTTATGTATTTATTATTAATTTTATTTAAAAATAACTTGTTTTCAAAGTTTTGGAAAATATGATGTATTTTCGGGAATCCCGGGAACGACAATTACATTCCCGGGAATGGAAAAACCCTGGAAATCGGAAGCCCTAGTGTGGGGATCATATTTGAAAAAAAAAGAAAACGAAACGGATTATGTATACACACAAAAACATTAAGAAGAAAAACAGGTTTCTGTTGTTAAATGTAGCGAACTACACAATCAGGAGATGCCCTACATAGTTTCACATGGTCTGTTATTGGTTTAAGTCGTTTTTTATATTGCATGTTTTCTTTGGCCTTTTTTACTATTTTATCAATATCTTCATTCAGTTCTTCTTTGAAATTTTGCAGTTCTTCACAAAGGTTCTTAACAACCTAAAGTTCAACTTCCTGTTCTTTTTTATCCAAGAGGACTTTGGTAACTTCCTTTGCATTAGTTTTGTGATACATTTCTGAAATTTTAGGGTTATTATCTGTTTCTTCGAACATTTGAAGCCTTTTCTCCAGGTTCTTAACATCAGCTTTAAGATGTTCTATTTCCTAGTCTGTAATGGTTAGTTCTTCAGAAAGGACAATAAATCGTTACAGTCTGAGACTTCTTTTTCAGTAGGTTTACCTCAAGTTCTTCCCCTTAAAAATCTATGGTTTTATACTCATGCTTTAATTTGTTGTTCTCTGCTTTGAGTGATTGATTTAACTTTTTCAAACATTTGATTTCTTCCTCTAACTTTTTTGCTTACTTTCGTTTCAAGCAAACTGAATCTTCTGCTTCTTCACACTTTTCATTATTAACAATATGAGAAAGTTAAAATGCAGAGGTTGTTTCATCACAAACATTAGCAATATATACTAATAAGTCATCATCATTTTTTCTGGATTATTTTCCTCAGTTACTAAATGTAAACTGAGTTTGTTGTAAAATATCGATACTAATAATCACAACAAGTGGAAATATATCGTCATTAAGGATAATGATTGCTGTGGGTAAAGTGTAGTTTTGAATGTGTGGTAATGTTGCCCTGAAAGAAACCAATACTTCGAACTTTATCTTTGCCAATACCAGAAAAACGTGTTTTTGAAGGGTACAAAGCAGGAGAAACAATTGTTAGATATATGTTCTTATTTATAATTGTGGCTTGTGAACCAACGTCCCAAAGAGAAGTTAACTTAGTGTTTTTAAGTAAAACTTCAACACACATGCATATTGTTTGCAGAAAATCGTCCAGATGGTTGTAAAATTGAGTGAACAGTCCTATCAGGAGGGCCATCAAATTTGTGGTTAGATGAATTGTTTTGATTTTGTGGGTAATAAGCCTATACATGGTCAAAATTATTGTAACCGTAAAATTGTGTCCCATGTGACTTAGTGGTACAGTGGTATGTTCTGTGACGGGGCTATCCGCGAGAATTCATCACTAATCCTCTTGGGAAACTTTGGGGCCAGCATTTTTACTATTTCACAGCCTCTTCGAGAAAAACACGAGACAGTTATATGCTAATTAGTTCAACAATATAAAGTCTAGATTTCGTAAATGTATGGGGAGAAGGAGTTGCCAAGCTGTATGTAAGTATCGACGGAAAATTACTTCACGAGCTTAGCGCGCATTTGATAGTGATATATTATTAAAGTAAATGGTTAGATTGATAATCAAATATAATAGATTCAGTACCGACCTGAGGTTAGCAAGAGTTCATCTCCGTGTCCATTCTGATAACTGAGACTACTTAGACGGGAATATTAGATTTGAATATTAGATTTGAATATTAGATTTGAATATTAGATTTGAATATTAGATTTGAATATTAGATTTGAATGTTAGATTTGAGTATTAGATTTGAGTATTAGGATTAATCGAGGTATTAGGAAATCACTCCGAGGTTCCCACTTATAAATTGAACTTGTGCTTGTTATTTGTGTTTGTCTGTCTTAAATAAATAATTGTTGCTATTGCTTTTGTTGGTGATGATATGTTTCCTCCTACACTTAGAGACGCTTCGGGCAGTGTGAACTCAGTCCAAAATCGGACAGAGACACGACAGTTCTTTTTAACCTCAAGCATAACAAACTAATTGTGAGTTTGGAATATGCTTTCGTTCCAACTTTCGCATTACGTGAGTATCATTAAATTTTCTTTCGTTGTTTTGCCTAACATTAGATGAAGCATTAAACAGTTCTTCTAAAAACTTAAGTATTTTCTTAAATTCGGGGATTGATTAGCAACTAAAGAAAATAATTTAATTGTTTGATGAATCAAGGAATTATAATATACTTAATAATTGAGGAAACATAGAAAGAAACTTTGTGGGCTAAATCTTACATAGCTGAAAAGTATTCTTGCATAGTTTCAGAAGGTTTCCTACGTCTGAATTCCATCAATTGATATACTAATTGAATGCTATTGATTTTATTCGAAAATTCGTTTAATAGATGTTGCTTCATTTTGTTCCTATCAGTAATGCCTCGAATGGATCTATTTAATGCCAGTGCCAGATTTGACAAACAATTTTTAACAAAAAATTAATTACCTGATGAATTGGATTCCTTATTTTGTCCAAATTAAAAATATTTTCTACATCAAAGATAAAAGTTTCAACACTGTAATTATCTCGAGACGAAAACAGTTTTACTACATCAACAAGAGCTTTTAAACTAAATGCCTGGAAAAAATTTATAGTTCTTTCAAAAGTCTTTTTCTCTGAGTCATCAATCCAATATTGCGTGATCTGTGGCTTTCATTTCACTTTTATACGTGTGGTTTATTTTTTTTTCAGCATCGAATTAGCTGGGAATCGTTAAGCTCTTTTGGTCAGTGTTCAGCCGGCAAACATCGTTGGCACGCAGGCTAGGCGGCAGCACGTGTCTTTTTTAATCCTAGTCGCCTCTAATCCCCTACACAGGATTAGCGTACTCCCTGAGCCACCGGACTTGCAGAAATCTGCCAGGTTGTATCTCTTTCGTTAATGCCTCAGATTATGACCCGGCTCGGACTTCACTAATCTCGGCCGAACTCCCATGAGAGGTGAGGGTTAATACCTCATTCAGGTTAAATAAAGATGAATGCATTATTATTTAAACTTAATTACTTAAAACGGAGGGCACAATCATTTAAGGAGTACTGAAAATTAATAAAGAAGAGGATGGTTGTTTCTCTTAATATGAATTAAAGAATTAACACCTAAAACGTCCACTCCGCTGCTGAATCGTTTCGCGCTCTGCCCGACATGTCTGCCTAAATTAAGGTTACAGTTAGGAATCCCTGCTACCCTAACTGTCGTCGACGTATGCTGTGTATATATATATAATTAATGGGGATTATTACATATATATATATATGTAATAATCCCCATTAATTATTCTTAATAACTACTTATTACCTATGGTCCATCCCTTCAGGACCAACGTTTTAGTAATAAGTTAACCAGCAGCCTAACGAGAGTATTTTAATCTACACCTATTCACCCACTCAGATCATGCGATTTAAGCTGCCTATAAATACTGAGATTCCTGGAGACAACCCTCTTTCGCTTCTGTGTTTGTCTGCTTCAACATGTAGCCGTCTGCATCTTGGTATGTGTTTGTGTGTGTATGTTTATTTGTATTTCCGTCTATCTGTGTGTCTTCATGTTCAGTGTAAAAGAAGCAGATTTGAATAACCCCATGACTGCCTGCTGGATAATATTAAATATGCAACATTAATCGTAAAGAATAGTAATCTTATATGGAAATACCATTCCAACATCCACGTCTATTATATATATATATATATATATATATATATATATATACAATGAGTGGCTAGATTATTACGACTACTTAACACTTATATGGAGATCATCCATAGATTCTCGTTGCTGCCATTACAAGTCGAGATGTCTATTAAAAGGGAATGCAGGAATAGTGAAGCGATAATTACACTATGTTGCTTGCGAAGAATTGGGGCTAAAATGTTATTTAACTGAGCCTGAAAGTGGGGTAATTGTAGATACTTGAGGCGCTGGAGCCAGTATCAGCAAAACTGCTGCCGTTGTTAAGTGTTTGATAACAGCAATTATTAATTTTTACAAGAAGTGGATACCCAAGCAGAAACCCAGGTCTCTATGTCAGGTTTGTGGTTTTTACAGACAACTGAATACTCGCTCAGGAAGTAAAACTGTGAAAGTTGGCCTGTACAACAAAAGAGCAAATGCTATTGTCTCTGAACGAATCTTTTGCCGCACATTAAGCCGTATATTCTATAGTAGGCCATCGGCTAGATAAAATCAGACCTCTCCAGTTCACAAAGGAGCACAAGGAATGAGTCAAGTGGTTCAACGATATACGTTTTCAATTACATCGCGCAGATGGCAGGGTACGAAAATGGAGAAAAAGAAGGAAAGTATGGACATCACCTGCATTGCCTAAACTCTTCAAGCTGGTGGAGGTAATATTAGGGTGTGGGGGATGTTTTCTATGAATTGCATAGGTCCTTTGATTCATGTGATCGAACGTGCGAATGCGAAATGGTATTTAAGGGTTATCGCAGATGAATTACATCCTGTCATGTTAAGGATCTACATAGTGGGAAAGATACTCTCAGCAGGACAGTGCTGCCAGTTATGCAGCTGACATTGTCTGCAGATGACTTGATGAATATGACAAAGACTTAAGCTCACTTAGTTTCTCCGCACAATCACTAAATCTCAATCCAATTGAAAATCTGTGATATGAGCTTGAACGGGGCATCGACCATCGGGCTGCTGGATCCAGTACCATCGAATCTGAAGACATTGGTAAGTACATTCCTTCAGATATGGAATCAGATTCTTCATACGACCTACCAATACTCATAAAGTCCATGACGAAAAGAATCCACGTAGTGTTAAAGGCAAAATGGGATCAGATATTGTATTGAAGGGAGTGGTTATAATTATTTTTTCACTCAGTGTATATATATATACATGTGGGGGGGGGAATTATTTTAGTCCACTAATTTTTAAATAAACAATTTTTCGAATTACTGTCATATTAAATAGTAATCTGCAGAAAAACGAGCTGTTGTAAGAATATTTTTTTCCCTTTGCAAAAGGAATGGCATTTTTTTATAGGAGAGTTTCTTCAATATTAGGATATTTTGTCTATTCTAGATAGTTTTTTGACTTAAGTTAGTGTTGCAGTAATCTGTTGTTTCTGCTAAGGATTGTTTGATATTTAATAATTCATTAGTTACTTTATGTATTAACATGTGCCATTTGTCAAAAGTTTTAAAAATGGCATTACTGGCTGGTCATTTAATATCAATAGAGGATAATTTTCTTTGCAAAGCAATTTCGACAGTTTTATTAGGTCCCTAACCAGCTTCTAAATCTGAAAGATATCGATATGTTTAGTAATATGTGATGCCTTCACAAAATGGGTGGAAATAGTACCTATAAAAAGCCTCGGCCAAAGCGATTGTTAATGAACTTTATGAGAACTATATTTCTTGGTACGGAGCTCCATTTAGGGTACTAGTTACAATAGCCCACTGTTCATATCGGATATTTATAAAGAATAATGCATCTTGACGCATAGTAAAGCGTCTACTTATAGATCACAATCTAATCACTCAGAAAGGGTGAATCGAACCTTTGTTCAATTGATCACTAGCTATGCTGTTGGCAATCACGAGGCTTGGAAACAATTTCTAAATCAATTCGCATATGCAAGGCGGAGTACAGCTCATGAAACAACTGGGAAAACTCCAAATGAAATATTCCTGTGCAGGAAACTAATAATGCCATTGCAGAAGTCAGTAAAAATGTCGGAAGGGTCAGTTTTGGTACGCAGAAATGTACAGAGTTGTTGAAGAAGGATAGACAGCATACTGAAATGCAACAGAAGGGGAAGAAATATTACAAGAGGAGAAAGGAGTCAAAATTAAGGTCAATGACAAAGTTTTGTCACAAACACATCCGATAAGTTATGCAAATAATCGGATTGTGGGAAAATTTCAACCAAAACTTGAGGGTCGGTAAAAATTGGTCGGAGTTGAAAAGAACAGTGTAATTATTTGGAAAGATAATATGCCAATGATGGTAAATGTAAATCAAGTGACAGTCTACTACTCTATAAAAGGGTAGTATAATTGATGATGAGGTGAAGGGGTAAGTGATTATGAGTCGAGACAAAAAAAAGCTAGTGGCGACTCATTAATGAACAAAGGCGCACCTGAAATTGTAAAAGCTAAAATGGATTAATCAGTGGTTAGTCCGTCCTCGTAAAAGAATGCACCCAGTAACATCTTCTACTTTTTCTGGAGTTAGTTAGAAGAAAACATGTCTTCCTTGGATTTATGCAGCAGATGCAAGGTAAAAAGTGATTGGCTTCATATTCTGGATATAAAAAAAGAGTTCACCCTGGATTAAAAAAAATCCGTAGGAAGAAGTCTCCAGAGTTACTGCTAGAGTTAACTAGGCAACTCAAGACAAGGCTAAAGGAGGTTAGAAATACAAAAGGACTATTACCACAAGATGGAGTGACGATACCATCCACTGCAAGCAGGACAGACATGGAAAGATGTCCATCCTGCACACTACACAGCAGAAAGACCACATCCGGAAGGATGAACTGAATTGAACCTCAGCTACAAAGCCATTGAAGGAACCCCGAAAACAGCCGTACGACCTTTAATGCAGAAAATCAGCAACAAGGAAGTCAAGCTTCAGTTTCTCAGAAGAACGAGAATTTATGGTTGAGCGATGGAATTAACGTAACCATCAGTTGTCCGAAGACTTGATTGGCAGCACTTCATCATTATAGAAGGCCATACTTAAGATATACAGAAAGTTCTATAGGGGATCGTCTCCTTAGTGAAAGCCTTATTTTTGGAGAGGGAACACAGCAAGCCAGCTGCCAAGAACAATGCCTGAGGCTATATCATTCTTTTCTTTCATCTATTCTGACAAGCAGTCATACCATTTTTGCAGAAATCAAGCTAATACTTGGCCATAATTTTAATATAAAAGTTTGTCACAGAATAGGTGCATTTTTCAATTTTGGAAAAAGGAATTTTGAAACAAACAAATACAGGAACAGCAACAACTAGTGAAGATTCTTATAAATAGTCAATTGAGATGTTGCTGTCAAAACGTGAGCATCGATATGAACCTAAGCCCCCCATAATTAATTTTGGTGTATTTCCTGAAATATTGTATTTTCCTTAAATGTTTTCGTCGTTGTAACTTTGAATGCTAAATAGTTTGGTGGAAGTCTTGTCATAGTATGTTCAGTTTATTTACACTGAAGTGTTAGTTTTTTCCAAATCTTTGTATATCTTGACTTTACCTTATTACTAATTTCACTTCTTAAAAGTGTAATAATGATTAATTTACATGTTAAACTTTAGCATTTGTTTGTGGTATGGGAGAGCTGGTAAATAACTGAAGGACATTATTAAGATTATATAAATGATTAGAATTTTTGAAGAGTCTAGCAATATATAGTTACCAGACAGAGATTGAAGGAAATTTTTTGGCTCAAGTTACTTGAAGGTAAAATTAACTTTCTTTCCAGAAACGCAAAAGAAATAATGAAAATTCTACCACAACGCTTCATTCATCGTATTTTTGTTTCTTTTTTTTTCTTCGTGTTCAAACCATTTTTAGAGTAGCTGTGCCTCGATTTTCAGCCTGACAAGGGTGTTGCAGTGAAAAAAGTTTCAAAACTACTAACTGATACCTAAAAATGTGGGGAATTGTTTCTATGCTACGCTACTAATTGGAAAAATATTTACCTTTATGTGGTAACATTATAGGTTTTATCATATAGTAATAAGAAAATTGCAATTCAAGTATTATAAAAAGAAAAAGTTAAATGTTATTTACATAATGTTATTTATAATTATTTATTCATGATAAAATATCAAATTGATAGGTTCAATAAATGGAAAAGGTATATGATACCAAGAATCAATTAAGTGGTTTAAAAATATAATTACTGTTAAGGAAATATGACTAAAAAATCAAGGACAGTTTAAGTAACATACAAACTGATTTTGTGAAAATAACACCAATTAGTGGTAAATTTAAATTGACATGCCCTTTGGTGAAACTATTTTCAGTACCGAGAAATTGTTTTCTTGCTATTTGGCGTAAAAATATTTCTACAGTTTAAAGAAACAATTAAAAACTCCATCAATAATATATCTTTTTAAATAATAAAGTGATATCTCAAATATATTAGGTATACTGGAAACATCTGCCCATACCGGTTATAATAAGTTTCAACAAGTATGCGCATATTCATTTGACGTGTATTTGACCCTCTTTTATTTTTATCTCCTAATGCATACATACTGACCTAGCACGCGAAATTTAAACGAAGATGATTCCTATTAGTTATTGCTGATAAAGTTCATTTACTAGAAATGCTACAGAAGCGTGTAGAAATTTATTAAAAGTGTTTCGTAAACTTGTGTCGCTTCTGATGGAACATACAAAAGGTGGTTCGAAATATTTCAAGTAAATTATTTCCCCCTTTCTGATAAGCCATGCTCTAAGCGACCATCTTTGATGGACGACGATACTGTCAAGATCATATTAGAGCAAAATACTTTTTTGACAACATCGGAAATTGCGGAAAGACTTGATTCAATTCAACAAGTCATTTCAAACCATATTCGGAAACTGGGATTTGTGAGGAAACATTTGAGATGGGTACCATATAAGTGAGAATAATTTAAATGATCGTGACATTAATATGCACATCTCTTCAAGTAAGGAACAACATTGAACCTATCTTGTATTGGAAGATAACTGGGATTGAAAAATGGATTGCTTATGAAAACATCCTAAGAAAATATGGCATATTGTGAACCCGGAAAACCTGCTCCCTCCACCTCTAAGTCGAAGGTGAGCTTGAGTAAGTTGTGTATGGGGATGAGGTATTCAACGACCAATACATTCTGAACAGTTGAAACTGAACAAAAAGTTTAATTAAGAGAGGAGCTGTCATAAATTGGGCAATTTCCAAACAGCGCAACAGGAAAAGAGACCAGAGCTGTTCAATAGATAGGACATCATCATTAACTTGCTTCATGATAATTATAAGCCACATGCTGCTTTCAGGGAAACAGAAACACACAAAGCTAGACTAGGAAATTGTGTCACAACCTAGCACTCCTTATTTATCACTTGTTTTTATCTGTCCAAAATTTTTGCAGAGCAAAATAATTCAGAATTGAAGAAGATATTAAAGGAATAAAAGATGGTGCAAGCTGTGGCGAACAACATATTTCCAACATCACTTTTCACTCCTGGACAGCTAAGAATAGGCTGAAAAGATCTTCAACACTTCAGTTTGATAAAGATATCAGAAAGAACATTAATTTGAATCACGCAAGCCTTGACATCATTCAAGAACCTTGTTTTCCAGTCAAACCACCTCCCACTGCCAAAATATTTTTAGACCTTCTTGAGCCTTGCACGAAAAAGGAATCTAAGGACACAATTAAAAGGAAAGGCATGGGCACAATTATCAGTCTTATGAGGCCTCGTTTAATAATTGCCTACACTGACGGTTCTTCAGACTCAGAGTGCAATAGGGGTGGATCTGGTGTCTTTCTTAAATACCTAGATAATACAACTTCAAAGCATAAGGTCTCCGCAGGGCAAATTGCTTCCAACTTCACGTGTGAGCTCATAGCAATTAGGACAGCCCTAGATATTTACCTTACATGGACAGATATCGCTAATTCCAACGGCATCATTGTTCTCTCCGATTGTAGATCCACTCTTGAGGCCATCATGAAAGGAATAATGGGACTCACCCAAGAAATCAACTCTCTTTTACTTTTCATTGGTGCATTGGGCAAATCATGCACCCTCCAGTGGATCCCGGCCCATGTTGACATCGATGGGAACGAGATGGCCGATTTCCTTGCCAATGAAGCCAGAACCCTTGAACGTGTAACTTCTTCGACTACTGTCTTTGATGCCAACGCAGTCGCAAAACAAACGCTCTGCGCAAACCCACGAAAAAAAATTCTCGCTGCCAGAATTAAATTATAGCCGAGAAATTACAACAACAATAACCAGACTAAGGACAAAACATTTTAAGGGCATGAAGATTCTGCCTGATGGATCCAGATCATATGTGGAATGCAGGCACTGCCCAGGCAAGCAACTGGATCCCAAACATCTTTTTAACTGTCCTTCCATTGTTGGTGCCCTTTTTAAAATAGACAATGACTACAGCATGGACATCCTATACTCGGATCGTGCCATGGATGTTGCCATGGCAGTGATTCATGCCTTTGGCAATATTTGACTTATTTCTTTATCTTTATTTTGTTATATACAATACCTTTGCACTTTGTCATACACGACAAGAACAACAAAAAAGGTGCAATTTTTTTGTCTCTAAGGATGAGGCATTTTTTAAAAATGGGATATACAAATTACCATCACGCCACCAAGAATCATAAGTAATAATGGAAATCATATTATCAATAAAATTTATTCAAGTTATGAAAAATATATTGTTTTTATTTTACTCTAAAAACCGACAGATCTTTCCAATAGACTTAATAGTTCCTTAAAACACCTAGTGTAGTTTGCGAAATTTCGAA
Source organism: Trichonephila clavata (assembly GCA_019973975.1). NCBI lineage: Eukaryota > Metazoa > Arthropoda > Arachnida > Araneae > Nephilidae > Trichonephila > Trichonephila clavata. Next base: position 33,984 of record BMAO01034094.1, read on the forward strand.
TCTTTACGATTCGGTTTAAGTCAATGTTACCAACATAAAACGAAGATAACTCTTAACCTGTAGATAATTTTGTTGTTGAACGTTCTCGAACTTTAATTTTAAATTTTTTGGTATTTCTATGCTTTGACTATTAAAAATATGTATGCACACTTCTTATTCACGTTTTAATTAATCAAATTTTCTTGCAATATACAATATATGCTTTATATTTCATTTATTACGCTTCATTCTAAGTAGTTAAAAATCCACTCGCACAAGGGAGTATTTCAATTAATTTGTTAAAAACCTTAAAATGTTATGGATGCAATATAATACATTTGTATACATCTCTTTTGTCAGTTCATAATTCCTTAGTTAAAGTGATATTCTGATAGAAAACAAGCAGCCTTAAGGAACTTCTAGAAGAAAGCAGAGAATAAAACTATCTATGATTGCGGAAGAAAGGAAAACAGTATATTTTCATTAATCATAACGTTTCCTTTCATGGTGTCATCAGTTTTGTTGTACAGCTTACGCGATTACGTGAATTAGCATAGAAATTTTCTGCCATTCATGGCGTTGTCGCAAAATGTATGTGCATCCATAAATGTTTTCCGTCATAAACAGTAAAATAAAAAAATTGTTGATCTTTCCAGTGACACAAACTGCAACGAAACATTAATGTAAATACTTTCAAATTTTCTCCTTGAGTCTCTTCCGAAGGTAAATTGATTTTTTTCTATTTATTGAAATGTTGCTTATTACTCCTTATTGTTACAAATTTATTTTTATCAATACTTTGTTTGACTAACAAAGCATTGTATTATTATTCATAGCAAATATGTATTTATATATATATATATATATTCATCCTACTAATATTATAAAAGCGAAAGTTTGGATGCATGGATGCCTGTTACTTTTTCACGCAAAGACAACTGAATGGATTTTAATGAAACTTGACAATAATATAGCTCATACATCAGAATAATGCATAGGCTGTAATTTATAAAGATATTGTGTGAAGTGTCCAAAATATAGCGATAAATGTCAAGTAAGTCGGAAAAAATTCTGCCATCTGCAAGCTATTCTGGCGTGCACTGAAAAATCCGTTAGAGTTATACGTATATAATCACGTATACAAAAGAGCTCGCGACTGCATATATCTATTTTTTATGTGTAAGCCAGTGCTTCTCAACTATCACTATTGGCGACCCAATTTTTAATCATAATTTTTATCGCGCCCTCCCTTATTCAATAATAATGTATTGAATGCAATAAAAATGCACTTAGTGCTAAAACTACAATACGATCTTAATTATAAACCCTAAAAATTAACAAGATTAGTATTAAATTTTGTATATGTTACTCTTAAAAGTAATATATATTTTAAGCAAAATACTTTTAAATAATAGGATAATTATTATGATATTTTTTTTTCTTTTCGCTAATTTTTAAATTGAAGCAGATTGCAAAATGATATTTAATTAAAGATATATTTCTCCATCAACCATTTCTAAAAGTAGAAATGTCATTAGAAAAATAGTCTATAGTATATGTTGCTCTCTATCATATCCAGCACATCTAGCATTCTCGCGAACGACTGAGTGAGTTTGGGCAACTTAAAGGACGTCTGGGAAAAACATGTAAAAACTGCTGTACCTCGTAGAATTCCAGTTAGTCTAGGTCGAGTCGATACTTCTATAGCTACCGAATCTACCTTGAATGTACATTTTATAATTTGTCTTTAGTAGTAATTCACGGTATTAAGTATAACATTTACGGCAGTAGATTATACAAAACGTGGAAGAAAAAGCTCTGTGTGCTATTTGTTCAAAAATATATTGGTAGCAGATAATATGAAACCAAACATACTTAAGACCTATGAAAACCCTCAATGGTGAGTACATTAACAAGCTCGAGACTTCTTTGAATTAAAATAAAATAACATAAAAAAACAAAAAGCATTTATATAAAAAAAAACGTTGGTAGTGAATGAAAAAGCTTTACTTACTTCTTACAAAATATCATACAAAATAGCCAGATGTAAAACACCTCACACTATTGGTGAAGAGCATATTTTGCCAGCAGCAATTGAGATCGTAAAAACCTTGCTTGGAGACAATTTTGTCAAAGAGTTGCAGTCTATGGACTGCAAAATCAACTGTAATTTTAAACCTCACAGAATTAGCGTTTAGAATTAATGTTAAATAATGAAAAATAATGTAAAATTCCGATGAAGAATAGTGTTATTTTAAATATTTAAAGCGAAAAGACTTCAAAATGCTTTAATCCTGGAGCAGGCGACACTCGATGCTAACATTAATGGTCGCGCCGGCTAACTGAGTCACCCCAATCCTTTTATTTTATAATTATTTTTATTGTACACGAAAAAATCACAATTCTAGGGAATAATTTAACTAAGAGAATGTATATTTACATACTTTCAATGACATCAATTTTTCTTTAATAATTTGAGAAAAAATCCATTGAAGCTGAACTAAAATGTTTTGAATGTGCGAGACCATAATAAAGGGCGCAAATCACAGACACTTTTCCCTAACATTACAGGAATGTCATTTTCAGGCAATACTGTCAAATTTTGTTCAAGTTATCGTACTTTTTCGGTTTTTTGATGATCGACAAATACACTATTGAATTTTTTCTTGCTTGTGTCTTTTTGACAGGGCGAAGTGTGTCTAGCGGTTCACTAATGATTTCATATATTTCTTGATAGAGTTCGTTAGAGGTAGCAATTGAAAATTTTCCTTTCGTGTCACGTTCATCGCTTTTCTCAAATTTACTTTCGCTGTCATGATTAATATATATGCATTATTATCATCAGGCATTTCCCTTGCTTGATTAGTTTCAACTTCCTTCAATAGAGGTCACAGAAAACCCATTTATTTTTTATATTCTGCTCATTTACATTTATCACAGGGGGAAAATGTATCATGTTCATAGAAAATATTTCGGAACAAAAGTGGTCACGCGGGGAACTCGGTCAAAACAGAACCTTAAGATTTGTAAAGGAATGTTTGCTATCTCAAAAAAGAGAGAGAGAGATGTGAAATAATACATTTTAGTTCCTCTGAAAACTATCATATAGGAAGATACTGTCAAGGTGAGTAAAATCATGCAACAACTAAACAGTTTTCCAGAAATTAAGGATTTCGGTAGCTTGGGGTTACTTTGCGCCTCGCGTGCAACCACTCTAGGGTTAAAAGTGAAATTATGGGTGTTAGCTCTAAAACAGAATTGTGTAAAACGTTTTTCATTATGCTTTATATATTTCAGAATACTCCTAAAAATAAATCTTTTGCCAAATAACTCTTCAAAATGCTATCTGTGCTTTTCGAAATATCATAAAACTCTTTCACATGAAATAAAGCGCAACAGAAATACATTATTTACAACTTCCCTAAATGACATTGATGAATTTTTTATCTTCCTACAATTTTTCTCTGGATCTGGGTTTTTTTTCTCTGAAAGAGTAGTACTTAAGGTTTAAAAAGGAAACGCAATAAAAAAAATCTCTCCGTCGTGGGATTACAGCAAATCAAACGAAACGTTTTTTTTATTTGATTATAGGATCAAAGATAGCTTGAAGTGGAGATGATGTAATATTGCCAGATGATATATATATATAAATTATATCATTGTAAAGGTGTATTTTTTATTACGACAAAAAATATTTTGTTCTAGTTCATTCCAGTAAACTAATTTTTTTGAAACTTGTATTTACGATATGCTCGCGACCCCCTTGTAGGGTTGTCACGTCCCCCTAGGGTTGTCACGTCCTCACGTCCCCCCGTGTTTGAGAAACGCTGGTGTAAGCCCTTATTGCCAAAATAGTGAACCCTAAATACAATAAAAATTGATAATTTACTTCAATGCATGTTTTTTTTTTATGATTTTCTTCAACGATCACTATGAAAATTGGGAAATATATGTATCTTTTTTGGAAAAGTTTTTTGTGCAATCCTTTTTGTTGTAGTTTCCCACCAGGTGGCGCTATAGCATATCAACTTTTGCACCGTTCAATCCATCACCAAGTTGTCAACGTGGTTGCCAAAAATGATGCCAACTTGGCTCTATCGCCAACATTTCGTTATGTTTCCATTAAATGACCCTTATAATGTCAGGAACGGCGTTGCTTGCGAATATTACAATTTTAACATAAAATAAATGCAACAGAAATTAATATTAACGTATTACACATCTAGATATCAATTATTTACACTATTTTAAGCGTTCATTACACAAAATTTGTAACAATGTGTTACTTTTGCTGAGCAGAGATCAGCTTAGGAAGGTGTTTTCAAAAATCGACCCATAAGAGAATTACGGAGCATTATAAATAAAAAAAAATCCTTTTTATCAGCTGTTAGGTCTACAGACTCAAAATTTAACAAATATGTTTTTTTATTCAGCTAAGATATGTAAAAAGTTTTTTTTTTGTTACATTTGCAATTGACGTAAAATTAATTCATTTAAAACTTCTTTATCCTTTAATCTGTATTGTTTAATTTTTTAATCCCCCCATGCGAAGAATGGGTGTATCAGCTAGAAGTAATTAAATACTCAAGGGCTTTTTTTAAGAGAATTGTTCACATAACTGCAGAAGAAATAATATCAATTATTTTTTAATAAATATGGCTCAGTCATTGTATTATGTACAAGATTTGATGCAAAGGAATTTGATTTTCAATATAAAGAACGCCATTACATTAATGT
>BMAO01034095.1:0-90028 GCA_019973975.1 Trichonephila clavata
TTGTTTGAATTTTAAGATATAAATATGTTTTCATTGTTTATTTGTTGTATACAAGTTCACACACATTAGAAATATGGTATGTTTATAAAATAAGAATTACGATTAAATTTTTTAAAAATATTAAGTGAAACTGGAAAAACAAATGTAGAACTGTAACTATATTGTAGACTTAAAATAGAAGAGTAAAATATTTAGTTTATTGATATATTTTGATTATTTGCAATTTTTAGTAAATTTTTATTAATCCTTATAACATTTGAATCAGGTTTAGCAAATTTTTTCTAAACAGACACTTGAGGATTATTGTTACAAAATCCTTTTAACTTTTGCAGCTGAAATTAAATCATATTTTCATTTAGAGCAATATTCTTATATATATATATATATATATATATATATATATAGTATAATAAAATGAAAAAAATAATAAGACAAAATATACTACCCACAAAGCTAAATGATAGAAAACAGATTCTAAGAAACATAACTAGAAAAATATTGATATATAATATAAATATATATATATATATATATATTCATAAAGAAAGAAAATTGTATTTTTATATTTATCTATATCATATTGACTGTTATAAAATGGTAGGAATTAGATGCATTGCCTTTTAAATACTGTTTAGAATTAAAATTATTTTCAGCTTATGCTAAACAAAAATTGACTTGAATTCTCCATATAATTTTCAGTTAAAAAACAGTCTAAAATTAATGTTTATATTGTGATTTAGCTAATATATAAAGGGTATAATTTATTTTTCAGAGTTCTGTTCTTACTTTGCTGAAAATTCATTATAACCATTGTTCACAATAAGATTCATATTTCAACTATGCTTAAAACGTGCGATTAAACTTAAAATTCTGTAGTATAAAACTGAAAACATTTTTAAAAAATTATTAAAAAGTATAGTATTATAATCATTTCAATCATCAGTAGTATTGATGTACTTTTTTTTTAAAAAAAATTTTAAAGTAAATTTCATGAAACAGTATTATTATTATTATTATTATTTTAGCTATATTGAGTAGAGATAATTTTAAAATAAGTTTTCAGTACTTCAAAATTAATTATTAATGGCAGGAAAATAATGATAAATTTTCAAAATACCTTAATGTATATTTTGCTTGGAACACATATTCCAGTAAAAACAAGGTTTTGATATAGGTTTTGAAGAAAAAAAATTTTTTTTCTTACAGAATTCTTTTTTAAAAAAAATAAGATTTCTAATAATAAGAATATATTATTATTATTACATGACAGTGGCTGTTTCTTTCATTGAATTATAATTTCTTGAAATAAAAATTTGAATTTGATGTATTGAGATATACAAATTAAATATTTGTTTTAAAAAATGAGATTGATTTTTCCTGAAAATTTTACTTTAATGAAGAAAAATGTATAAGTTTTTCTTCCTCCTTTTTTTTTTTTTTAATTTGGGGGTTGTTAAAAAGAAGGATTAATACATTTTTTCTTTCTGGTGTTTAATTCCTTTAATAATTTCCTTTGAACTTGATTGTACATTATCCCAAATTTCCCGTTACTGTTCCGAATGTTCAGTGCTTGCTTCAATTCTGTACCAAAAGTTTATAAACAAATATTCAGTTTTTCAATTCTGATGTATTACTATCTTATTCATTTTCGAAGTGACCTCAGGATGAGAGGTATTATATGTTTTACAAAAAATAGCACTTTATTTTTTTGTTATATGAAATTTCTTAAAAAAAAAGCAGTGATATATAACACTTAAGGGACTGTAAATTTTGTAATAAAACGGTGATTAATAAATCAGAAGGTTAAAACACTTCTACTATAAAACAGAACATACACAAAACATTTGAGTTAATTTTTTTCAAAATTTTTTGAGCAATCGCTGGCTCCGTTTGAGCATTTAAAAAAACACATTTCGAGTAAAACGCGTTTTAAAGTATGACATATCTTGCTCAATGTAATGGCATCTTCTCTTACTAAAACACTTATAGTTTTTGTTCTAGTGAACAGAAAATAATAAATTTGGTATTTTTATAAAGCTAAAAAGATGACCTATAAAATAAAATCATAAAAAAAATTGTCAATTTTAAGGAAATTCACAATTTTAGGGTAGTCAGATACCATTCACACTTCTAAATTAAGAACAAGTTTAAAAATTTCCAGTGATTCATGTAGGCTTGTCATATACAGAATTTAATATTTATCTTGATAGTTTGTACAGTTTATGATTAAAATCGTGTATTGTAGCTTTAACGTCAAAGAGCATTTTTATTGCACTCAATACAATTTTATTGTGTGAAAGGGGCGCGATGAAAATTATGATTGAAAATTGGGTCGCAAGCATTAAAAGTTGTAAAAGCACTGTCTTAGTAGCATCATTAAAGAAATAATTGATTTAGCTTCAACTGATTAAAATTTAAACGCAAGTGAGTAAGTAAAGGACCATTAATATTAAACAGGTTTTTTTTTTCGAAATTTTAATTGTAATGTTTTTTTCTCCTATGTCATTATCAATTTTTGCCTTTAGTCCAAAAAGAGATTAATTTCATTAAAAAAATTAAAACTTTTAATTTGGGTAAAGAATTTTGTCTCTGTGTATATGATAAAGTTGAAAATAAAAAATCAAGATAGTAATAGCATCTGCAAAATAAAGATAGGTGACATATTTATTTATTATAAATTAAGTAAATTCTTTGTATTCGAATTTCTAATAATTTCTTTCATTAGAATATTTATTTATTCCTTCGAAATATTTCTTTCTACATGTTTCGTTAATATCTACATTTGAAAATTATTTATCAAAATATTTGGGAGATTTCGTAGGAGATCAGAGGTAGATTTTAAAATGTATGTTTGCCTCACAAAATTATACTAAGTTTGCAAGGAGTATGGATGAAAATATATTTAAACACTTTTTATTACTTTAAACCGTTTTCAGTTTTATTAATAATTACATGGCATGCATTTTTAATTTTTAATGTAATTACATACGTTTAAAAATCTAAAAATGTTTGAGTCGATGCTGAATCGGAAATGGATGAAATAAAAAACGGTATTCCCCTTATTTTATATAATATTTAAAAGCAACTTGTTTTTAGATTTTTTGAAATTTTGATGTATTTCCGTTAGTGGAAAAACCTAATTACTACGTTTAGGGTGACAATTTTGCACAAAACAGATTATTTTGCTTAGACTAGCATTTGGCAAACTGCTGTTCTTCTAGATTCTGCTTTTACATACAATTAAAAATTATGTCTGCTGAAAAGAGTTATTATTTACCTTTAAAATTTATAAATATCTTTTGGGATAAAAAACACATATTTAAATGCACAGTTAAATATTTGACTGTCTTACTGACATAATTCATAGTTAAATATGTATCTGATTTATCTTTTTTGCTATTTCCAGTTATATGTTTGTGTTTAGTATTGAGATTCTGGTATTTTTTTTATTTAATGTTTCTGATTTTCTACTATGTACTTTAAATGCCAATTTTCTTTTTTGTTAAACTTCGAGGTTCGAGTCCGCAGTATATGTTAAATCATGAAAATTGATATATTTATACAATCTTCTGTAACTTTCTCCCCATCTCGGACTGGGGTTACAATGGACATTCCGGACACCCATAGCATGTCCGGTGTCAGCTAACCGAAGGGGACAGAGGTAATAAAATATTTTGGAAGATAGCGAACCTCAGGAGATGTTTTATTTTTCACTCTTGAGTAGAGAGTTACCTGAAGTTGAAACAAACTCTCTTCTGATCTCTACCATCAACAAACTCTCTTTTAAAGAAATTGGCTTGTTGAAATTGTCTCAACTCAATCTTTTAAAATTATCTCGTTTGAAATAGCAACAGGTAATTATGTTTTTAATTTCGAATTATTTATTAATTTTCAAGACTTGAAATAATATACAAATACAGAAGTAACTCCTGTAAGGTACACCTTCGAATAAGGCGCAATTAATGTTGCTACCGGTCTCTTTGAATATGTATTTTCCTCTTATTAAGGAACATTCTATTTAAGTCATACTAAAAAAAGTTTCTTATTCTTTCTTTGTAAAATTTTAAGATTTCGAAGACAAGTTTGTGTTTATCTTTAAATAAATTAAATATAGTGTTGTCCTAATAAACCAATGTAATTTAACAAAGGAAAGGAACAGAGAAATAAAAAATTACAACATTGTTTGTTCCACGCTTCGATTTAAAGACAAAACAGAATATGTAATAAAGTGATTGCACCTCTTGCGGTCGCGTTTTCTATGGGTTTGCATAAAAAATAAAAATGATGGCTTATTCTGACACAATGCACTGGGTTTTAAAAAGATTCATACAACGGAATATTTTAAATAAAATTCTATAAATACAAGATTTTATTACTCATTTAAAACATTTATACAGTAATTTAACTTTTTCTATTAAGAATTTTCATTTTTCAAGAACTTGAAATTTAAAAAACCTGTGATTAAGGTATTTATTTGTATATCATTTATTTAAAGATTATTAATACTTGAATTTCTAATTAAACTAACTTGTTTAGCATTAAAGGACTAAATACCCAATGTCTAGTCTGGTGGGCTTAAATTTCTGGTTCTAGGACATATTGTATCAAACACAAGGTTCCTTATTGGAAGGTACTATTATATTTTTACCCTATTAATATAAAGTATTACGGAATATTTTATTGTATTTGACTTCATGCAAAAGCGAACCATAAAGTAATATATTTAGTTTTAAAAAAAAGCTCTTTTGTTATATAATATATATATATATATATATATGTGTGTGTGTTGTGTGTGTGTATACATTATGTAATAAATAAATTCACATAAGAAGTGAATAAAGATTTTACCTGAAAATATTACTCCGTTAAAAGAAAACTAGCTTATTTTAGTGTCAATGAAATCTTTTTGTTTTTACGTATCCACAGCTGTAGGTAAGAGTATATGGTTTGTACAATTTCATTTTTGGATTTTTAATCGAAATAATATTAATTGACGCTAAATTGTTTTTCATATGACAGCTTCCACTACTAGAACGAGACGTGCATTACTGCTCCCAGTATTAAAAAATGCAATTTGTCTTGTTTATTGTAAATTTTAATTTTATTTTTTTTTTTGAATCATCGGTTATGAATAATTTTTCTGAATCATTATGCTATGTCAATATAGCACGTATTTATAGATGGGTTATTTCTCTCTCTCTCTTTATACACCAAGAGAAATTTAGCAATATTATTTTGTAATTATAAATATATTCTTATTAGTAAATGTGCTATTGCTGATCGAAGTATTGAACAGGCAGTTCTTAAAAATTATTTTCGAATATTTAAAGTTTGTGAGTTAGGTCAGTATTAATTGAGTTGTTTCAATGTTTTCTTTCTTTTTAAGCTTAAGAGAGATAAACTTAGTAAAATTATTATAAATATATTTTCAAATAAGATTGCACACACATGTGTTAATATTTAAATGTTATCGAAAATATCCCGACGTGACATTTTTTGAGGAAGCTAAAAGACAGAATTTTATTGGACTGAGAAATGAACTTTTTTCATTATTATTTAAATAACAATGATGAAAATACTCTAAAATTGTATCAGATCATGGAGCGAATTAAATACTAAACTAAAAAAACTGTACTATTGACGCGGAACAACAAGATGTATACAATCCAGAGAAAAAGAGATATTGCGCGTCATCATTGAAAGAATGATAGTTGAAGTAAAATTTTTAGCCAGTCAAAATTTGTCATTCAGAGTTACTTGTAGGAAGTTGAGATAATGGTAATTTTTAAAGGCCATTAGATAATGAACAAATTTGATTCGGTTATTTTAGAACACCTTAATAATGTGATTAAACGCAAAAATAAAAATGTATTCCACACTACTTAGGGCAGTATTTTAAAAATGAAATAATTAATATTTTAGCTTTATCTACTCGTAATGAGATAAGAGACATTGTACTAAAAGCCAAATATTACACTATAATTCTTGATCTACACCAGATATTAGTCTCACAGAACAAATAAAGTTTGTAATTTGGTGTATGAGCACTACTGAAATAGTAAGGTATATAGTTTAGAATTCTTTCTAGGAATTTTTAGGAATCTGACTCTAAACAGATTTCCAGATTTGGACACATTCTCTATTGAATCCAATATCTTTGAAAAAATTGATTTCACACCAAAAATATTTTGACAGATTTGCTTCTCAGAATGCCACAAAAATTATTTGGTAGTTTATTATTAAGTAGCCTTTGTAGAATGACTGATTAATACACTTTTCGTTTCAAGAAATCTATTCTCTCTTGAGTACTTTTTTATTAGATTACATCTTCTGAATAAATAATGTTTTGCTTTTATAATTATAAAATGTCTACATTTGTTTCAAAAGTAATATTTTTGCTTGTTTATTATTCTGTTAAAAGTATTTTGCAGCTACCATAACCTAATAGTTGGCAAAAAAAAAAAATTTGCACTTCAAATTTTATGAGGGTTCCGTAGACAGAAATTCCAACTCTAAAACGATGAAAGCGCCCTCTTCTGGAAGGGGGGAATGGGCGTTCCTAAAAGAAAGGCCAAGTACTATGAGAACTGGTCTTAATGATCGGAGGTAAATAGTTCCTTCATAAAAGATAAATTATATGCCTTTTTTTCTTAATTTTCAATATTTTCTTGACTTAGAAATAAACATTTTTTTCAAGCTATTATTTTTCCAAATTTGCATTTACTTGATCCCATATTCTGATGATTATGTTCTGCGAGCTGTCATGATGAAAGAAAATGACGTCACAGAATCATACAAGCCTCTTCTACAACAGTTGAGAGAGGGATTCTAAGTGCAATGGAGCTCGAGACAGGAAACTCCCCCCCCCCTCTTTCGCCTTCTATTTTTGTTCTTGGAGGGTCCAGTTTACAACAACTGAAGACATATGACTGACCCTCTTTTACTGCCCACCCCATGGCAGTTTTCAATTACATGAAAACTGTGCCTGACATTCTAGTTGTACAAAGAAACTGCTTTTTTTACGCTGTTTCGTTTCTGTTTTGAGAAACATCAGTTTTTCATTTGAATTTTATAAAAATATAAGTTTTAGTTAAGGCAGAAACCTTTATATATATATATATATTTCTATACATTCAAAACAATTTTCTGTGATATTCTTCAATACTAAATTGCATCAAAATCCTTTTTTAAACAGTTTAATGACAAGAGAAATTTATAAATTAATGGAATGAATAGTGTAATGTGATTTAAATTATTCTCTTTCCTGAAATATTTCAGGTCAGTTCTTTATTTCCGATTCAGTTCAATAATTTTATTTAAAAACGGTTTAAGACATGTAACAAAAAAAAAATCTTATATAAATTTAATAAAGTACAGTGGCGTAACTACCAATGGGCTAGGTAGTGCCGTGCCTGAGTCAGGGGACCCTCACGCCTTGACCACCAGGCAAGTCGAGCTTGCGATAATTTCTCCCATAATTGAGGTATAAATATAAAAGATTGTTACATAGCTGTAATCATGGCAACTCCGTTGAAAGTAATTTCAAACTTGTAAAGAATTCCCCTAAATTCTTTCCTTTGTTTATATTGTGTTGCGAATTTTACTTATTAAAAAAGTTTATATTATTTTCATTTTTCATTTTTCTAATCTTTACTTGAAAATAAACATCAGTTCCATGAAATGTCTTACCATACATCTAAAAAAACTACACAGGGAGCTATTTCTTCTTGGTCATTTTATTTTTTATAACAATATGATTCATAAGCTATTTTGTTCAATGTTTCACAATCTGGTATCTGCAACAGACTGATGTAATTTGACCCCCTCCTCTGTTTTTTCGTGTGTTTTATTTTAAATAATTATGATAATTTTGTATTATATTTTCTTGTTTGTGCATATTCTTTTTATCATTTCCTATCTATCACATGTCAAATCGAACCTGGGTAATCACTAAATTCACAAGGAAACTCATATGCATACATGTAAGTAGTTTGTAGCTTTGCTTTCCTATGTTCTGCAGAGCTTGACACAGGGTTGATGTGAATCAGCTTTGTATATGTATATATATAAAAAAAAAAAAAAAAAAAAAAAAAAAAAAATATATATAAAATACTCTAATATTTTTTAATTAATAAAACTCCACCAATATTCTCTCTTTTTTTGCACCAAGACCTTTGGATACCTAGCTACGCCACTGATAAAGTATATTGAGTATTGGTTTTGGGACCCACACAGTTTTTTGGAAGAACAGTTTTAGTGTTGGAATTTCTAATATAAATTCAGTTACAAAAAAAAGGAACGAGTCTTACAGTAGTCGCATATGATGTGTAACATCTGACATGTTATCCTGGTAAATACGCAATAGTAACATAAATCCTGAAAAAAATTAATCGGGTATGATTGGAAATAATTTTCTATCGAATAATTTTATCTTTAATGAAAATTTTATTTAATTAACACAAAGAGTCATGTAATTTTTTTATCAAAAATAAATATTCTTGTTCAATTTGGGGAAGACACACACACAATAGACTTATGATGACTAAAATATGACACATATACTTGAGATTTTAAAGTATTTAATAACCTTTGAAAAACAACGTCAATAACAGTCCCAGTGTTAGTTGTCGATATATTTCGGTTTGTTGTCATTTCGAGCTTGAGCTCATCATTCAAAAAAGCTATGAGCGGACAATAGTAAAGTTACCTGACTGACAAACAGATTTGGTAAAGCAGTAATTGGTTCGGCCGTTTGTTTCTGAGAGATTTGTGTTCGTTGCAACAAACAAAAAAATCCCTGCTGCGTGAAGTTGAATTTTGTGCAATTCTTTTCGACTGTTCTCCTTCAGTTTTTTATTTTTTTTCTCACGTTTCTTTTGTCGAAAATCTCGCATACATTCTGTTTTGGATTTACCCGTCTCGGCAAATTACAAAATCGTTTTGAAGTTATTGTATTCCAGATTTTAATTTCAATTAACTTTTTTCACCAATCATACTAAATATTTTTTTATTTATCACACTAATGTTATATTTTTAATATCACAAACAAAAACAGCAATATATTTTATAAAAAACAATAAAAAGAATTTAAATCAGCATTTAAAACCGTGGAGAATTATATACCATAATGACTAAAGATGCGAGATTCCCAAGTTCAATAAAGGTCATGAAGAATACAAAGAAACTGTAAACTCAAGTGTCATTCTCGCTATCCGATCTTGGCTTAGAACAGGGATGGCCAACTCAAATGACCTTGCGGGCCACTTCGGAAAAACATTATAATCCTGCGGGCTGTAAACAAAAATTATGTACCTTTATATTATATTTAGACCCATCACAGACATTTATTGGAATGCAAATTTAAAACGGAATGAATTATTATTGATTTCATTATTTTTCATCTATACAAGCATTGATAATTTATAATAATAATGCAAGGATCAAATATGTCTAACTCTAGCAATAGGCAGCGCGATGGAGTTACAGGAGTACAAACTTTGAATTGTACTTTCTGATAAACATTTTTTTCAAGCTATTATTTTTCCAAATTTGCATTTACTTTATCCCATTTTCTGATGATTATGTTCTGACAGCTTTCATGTTGAAAGAAAATGACGTCACAGAATTTTACAAGCCTCTTTTACAACAGTTGAGAGAGGCAATCTAAGTGTAATCGGAACTCGAGACAGGAAACCCTCTCCCCTCTCTTTCGCCTTCTATTTTTGTTCTAGGAGGGTCCAGTTTACAAGCAGCTGTGACTATTCATATGACAACTGACCCCTCTTTTACTGCCCATCCCATGGTACATGAAAATTGCTGCCCGACATTCTAGTTATACAAGGAAACTGCTTTTTTTTACGCTGTTTCTTTTCTGTCTGAGGAACATTAGTTTTTCATTTGTTAGATCTACAACGATAATTAAATATCTTCAATGAGTACGAAATAAGGAATATTCCGAATTTTGTAAAGTAATTAATTTTATAAAAATATAAGTTTTAGTTAAGGCAGAAACCTTTATATGTATATTTCTGTACATTCAAAACAATTTTGTGTGATATTCCTCAATATTAAATTGCATCAAAATCCTTTTTTAAACAGTTTAATAAAAAGAGAAATTTATAAAAATAATGGAATGAATAGTGTAATGTGATTTAAATTTTTCTCATTCCTGAAATATTTCAGAGAGAGAGCAGTTCTTTGTTTCCGATTCAGTTCAATAATTTTATTTAAAAACTTTTTAAGACATGTAACAAAAAAAATCTTATATAAATTTAATAAAGTACAGTGGCGTAACTACCAATGGGCTAGGTGGTGCCGTGCACCGGGTCCCTTGAGCTCAGGAGGCCCTCGCGCCTTGAACACCAGGCAAGTCGAACTAGCGATAATTTCTCTCATAATTGAGATATAAATATAAAAGATTGTTACATAGCTGTAATTATGGCAACAGCTATTTCTTCTTGGTAATTTTATTTTTTATAACATTATGATTCATAATAAGCTATTTTCCTGTTTCAATATTTCGCAATCTGGTATCTGCAACAGACTGATGTAACTTTGACCCCCTAATCTGTTTTTTCGTGTGTTTTATTTTAAATAATTATAATAATTTTGTATAATATTTTCTTGTTTAGGCATATTTTTTTTTATCATTTCCTGTCTATCACGTGTCAAATCAAAGCTGGGTTATCACTAAATTCACAAGGAAATTCATAGGCATATATGTAAGTAGTATGTAGCTTTGCTTTCCTATATTCTGCAGAGCTTGACACAGGGCTGACTTGAAAGTAAATTTGTATACCTAAAATACTAATATATTTTTACTTAATAAAACTCAACCAATATTCTCTTTATTTTTTTCCCCACCAAGGCTTTTGGATACCTAGCTACGCCACTGATAAAGTGGTTTTGGGGCCCACACAATTTTATGGAAGAATAGTTTTAGTGTTGGAATTTCTAATATAAATTCAATTACAAAAAATCAAATGATACTGTGGTAAAGGAAGCTATATTTGCCATAGTTAACTAGTCATAGTTTGCTATATAGCCAATATCACAAACAGAAACCAGCAATGTATTTCATAAATAACAATACAAATAATTTAAATCAGCATTTAACCATGTATGACACCTGAGACAGCACCTCATCTTCTAACTACCACACCACACCAACGGAAGGACGTTTGAGCTCTCCACAGATTTAACGTGCATCGCTCCCCTACATGGTGGGTCTTCAGTGGTGCTGGGCTTGAATTTTATATAAAATTGTTGAACCATTTGCCTGTGCATTAAATATTATATTTAAAGCACAGTTTCCAGAGTGAGGGGCGAGGACCCTGTTCCACGTGTCACTCCACAGTACGTAACAAAAGTGTTTCCGTAAAAAATTATTTTTAAAGATTGATTACGTATACACTTATATTACGATATTAAAAATTCATCCGGCAGTTTTTAATAACTTGGCTAAATTTTTAAAATTTTAAGGGTACCAACACAGTATATACTTTAAAAGAATCAATTTTTTATCTGTAGTTTTTTTTTTTAATCTTGCATTTATTGAAGATATGAAACTTTATATGTGTGTGAAAATATAACTAATACAAAACAATAAAAACCTGATAAAACAAAAAAAATTCTTTTTTATGATTTCATTATATATATTCATGATGCAACGTATTTACATATATATTTACATTACCTAATTAGCAGTAATAGTTCATTGCGTCAAATTTATTTAATCCAGCAAAAAGATGTATTTACAAGGTTTTTCCCTTTTTTTTTATTTCCTGTGCCTCCAAAATCGAAGCCGGGTTGCGTATCGGCATCGATCTGGGATACCTTGGATCTGTAAGTTCTGGCAATAAGCAACTAAAATTAAAAGGTTCCAACTTTTTTAACATTTTATCACGCCAAAAATCATTGTCCCTGAATATTTTTTCCATTTTACATCCTTTTTTTGTCCACATTACAAAAAAGCAGTATTCTTTTTCTGTTACTTGCAATTGTCCCTGTACTTGGTAAAAGTAATCGTGATTTGTATTTACGTTACGCTATTAATGTTACTAAAAATATTCTTAAAATTATGGAAAACTTTCTGATTTATTTTAAATCAATGGTATTTCATCTTCGGAATATTTGAATCTTATTTAAAATGCGATGATCAATAAATCCATTTAGTATGTGGAAACTTTCACAATATTTGAAATGAACAGCGGAACAAGAATTTAGAAAAAAAGAAATACACACTTTTCTTTCCAATTCCTGAAATTCTGTCCTATATTCTTTTTTCGTTTAGCCGAAAGAAATAATCTTTTTTTGAAGCTGCGACGATGATCCATTTTATTTAATAACTGAAATAAACTGTGCAAAATAAGTTTTAAAACAGTTGATATTCAAATAACTTAAACTTGGAAAAAAACACATGAATTTCAATTTTGGAGATATGTAAGAAAAGAATGCGAAAACTGATTCCCTTTATCCTGACGATTCAAGTGCATTTAATGAATATTAATTGTTCATTTTAATTATTAATAAAATATAACTTTGAGAAAGGTGGAATAAAAAACAGAGGATAGCTTTTTGTTCAAAACGTATTTGTAGCTATTTTCAAGCACAGACTCAAACTTTCCTAAGAATGACGTAATTGTAAATAGTATCTCTTGAATGCCAATAGATTCTTAGAAAACAAGACCCATTTTGGGGGGGGGGGACATCTCTGTTACACAATCCACCGAAGAGTCATAAATTACCACCTTTCACCAAGGGAACGCAGGGAAAATTTCATGTATCCTTCCGCAAGAAGGCGGAGTTACAAGTTTACTTTCCCCTCATTCCAAATATGCAATGCTGACTTATTTAATTACTCGCAAATAAATTAGTTTAAAATTTTTAAAGTATATGCGTTTGAAAGAGCATAAAAAATAAAGGATTTCCACTGATAAACTTTTTTTATCCGATAATTGAAAATATTTTTATGATCGTTTCAACGCACTAAATGTAAATTTTCAAGCTTTTAATAAATATTTAAAAATATTTAGAATTTTTTTTAAAAAAATCGAAATCAAGAGAAAAATTAATTTTTTTTTAATCTTTAGGATGCATTTTGTTTCATACAGTTAAAAGCAATACCTTAGACGTAAATTGAATTATAAGAAACTCCATAGGATTAACATTACACTCGGGTTTTCGTGGTGGCGTGTCACCGGGAGCCTTAATATTATAAAAAGTAATTAAATATATAAGTATTGCAATAAATAATTAGTTATTTAAATACTATAACAAGTAACTAATATGTAAGTATTATATAAGAAATTATATAAATAAATATTAAATATAAGTGTTAGTCAAAATCTGAAAAATTCTCTCGAGGGGCGGCACATTTGATCTTCGCACGCAGGCGGCCGACACCCTACGATCGGCCCTGGGACCACTCCTTTGAAACTTCTCACTCATCTCTATTCACATGGGGGGAGGGGGCTATTTTACGACACCGACACTCGAACACAAACGCGCCTTAATTAGCTTGTTAAAAAAACGTGGGAACCAGTCTTCTCATTTCTTTCCCCCTGATTTATTCTTTTTGGCTAGATATTTTTAACTCTATATCTTGATTAGAACGAATATTTTAATTATATTACAACGCAAAATATTTTTAATGTAAACGGATTAATAATTTTTATTTTTGAATTTTTGTAAAGTATTAATAACATAAAAATAGGCATTTTAATCAATACTGAAAAATAATTGCTATTATGCATCTCTCTATGCTGTACATCAAATATTATCATTATTACACTTTTATTAAGTTTTTCCACGCAATTTATTTGTGAGAAATTTAATGAAAATATTATTGTATGTAAAATATACATCTAAAAGAAATTATATCGAAGTCATGCTTCTGTTAGAAGTCTATTTTTATAACTATTCGACGGTGTGTGAAAAAACTTCATGTGAGATTATAGCGAGATAAAAGGTCAAAAAGCAAAATGACCTTAGAAGTAGTACATATATATATTTTACATTGAAAAAATATGAATTTTTTCGTTTACTTTTTTGCTGGTTCTTTTTCAAGATGCTTTCTTAAAAAATGAATGTTTTAAAATCATATTAATTAAACTCATTGTTTTTAAAAATTTTATTTCCCCTTCCCCCCCAAAAATATAAATTTTTTAAAAACACGTAAGGAGGGAAAGTACCTTTATACATTATAAAAATCAATTTTTGAAAAATATTTTTAAAAATTATTACAGAAGGCTAGAAACGTTTTAAAGCAAATCTAATCAATATCCAACAGTAATTACGCTCTCTGCAATAAAAAATATAGATGTGAACAGAAGCTAATATTATAAAAAAAAGTTAACAAATAGATTTTTCGTTAATTTCTGATTGAATTTCGTTGGCTGGTCTTTTGTTTTTCGAAACAACGTGAGGGGTATAGAGGTGACGAACTTCGTAATTTTAAATCACGATGAATTCAGGAGGATGACACCTGATTTGACATTTTACTCTCCAGACTGTTCAGATTGGAAATACACTATTGATATTTTTTATTTAATATAGAGTTATATAACAGGGGCGTAGCTAGGTAACCAAACGCCTTGGTGCAACAACAACAACAACAACAAAACACCGAGGGTCCTATTTTGATTGGACTTTATCAAGTAAAAATATATTAGTATTTTAAATATACAAAGCTATTTTAACATCAGCCCTTTATCATGATCTGCAGAATATAGGAAGTTGTCGTGTTAGCCTAGTGGACAAGGTAACAGACTAGTGGCTGGTATGTCATGAGTTCGAGCCCAGTACCACTGAAGACCCGCCGTGTAGGGGTGCAATGCACGTCAAATCTGTTGAGAGCTCAAAAGTCCTCCCGTTGGTGTGGTGTGGTAGTTAGGAGAGGGGATGCCAGCTCTGGCATCGTCCTCGTCACTTGACCATGGTTCAAAATTACGAGGTTCGTCTCCAAAAGCCCTCGTCTGAACAGTGCGACGTTAATATTCACTCACGCAGAACAGAGGAAAGTAAAGCTACATACTACTTACAGGTATGTGTATGAATTTTCCTGAGTAAACTTTAGTGAGATTACCCAGGTTCGATTTAACACGGGATAGACAGGAAACGATACAAAAAATAAGCCATCAACATGAAAATGATGCAATATTATAATTATTTTTAAAAAACACCCCTCCAAAAGTGGGAGTGGGACAAAATTACATAAATCTATTTATTACAGATACGAGTTGTGGCGAAATACTCGAAGAGGAAAATAGCTTATTATGAAGTATACTGTTATTAAAAAAACTACCAAGAAGAAATAGCTTCCTGTGTAAGTTTAAGACGCATTTTTCATTGAACCTGAAGCTTATTTTCAAGTAACACTTGAAAAAATGAAAAAAATTGAAAAATAACAAAAATTTTCAATAAGTAAATTTGCAACATCATATACAAAAAGGGAAGAAAAGAGAGGCCCCTGACCACTCCCAAGGTGTTCTCTCTCAAAATTGGGGTGGAACCGAGGCAAATCGTACTGTCACCTGCATGGTACTCAAAGCTACGGCTAACGACAGGCGTACAGTCTAGCCCGATGCCATGATGAATATCGTGGGCCTCGATCTGACTACGTCAGACAGGTGGCATTAGTAACAATAACAAGGAAAGGAAGGATTTTCTCTCTGAATTGTTTAAATTTGTTTTTAATTTTAAGAAATACTTAAATAGCAGATAAATTTAAAATTTTAGGTTTTTTTTCAGAATACACAAGCATTCTTCCGTTTTCAATTTTATAAAAGAATGTAGAACTATAATGTACATCCTTCAAAAGTTATCTAGTGAAAAAGGAAGAAAGCCAATCAGTTTTTATTCTTTTTGTGTTCATACTTTTTGCCATTGAAACAAATTGAATAATTCCATAACAAAATTTTCTTTGATGCTTTAAAGTTTGTACTTAACAGGAAAAAAAAGTGAAAAATAAAGCTTCATATGCATTTTCAAAAATTAGCCTCAAAAATTTCCCCTTCATTTTGTTACAAGTAATCGTGAATCGCAATACAATCAACATCATATGTACCAAATATTCACATGCACACAGAAATTTGTAAAATCCTGAAGCTCCAAACAGTGTTATGCATGACAAATATTTATATCTTATTTTCGAAACATGTAATTAAAAGATTTTAAAAGTACAAATTTTATGTTTTATTTAGAAATTAAAGATGCAAAATCTTACATAAAAGTTCTTAAAAATCAATGCTGAAGCACGCATAAAATACTTAGCAATAGTAAAATTCAAACATTTTAATTAATAAAACTGAACCGTAAGAAATATGTTATACAAAATTTGTAAAGACATATCTGTTAAATTATATCTAGCAAAAAGTTTAAGTGAATATTTCGTATATAAATATAGATGCGATTTTTTTAAGATGAGCACTAAGAAATTTTTTTCCCCTTAGAATAGATACGAAAACTTAGGACTTCTCAGATTTCATAAATTTGGTTGTAATGGGCTTACAAAGGAAGAGCGGTCATCTATAAAGTTTTTTAAGTACCACCAATTGTCTCACGGAAAATATTAGGGACCCTCTATAAAGTCTGGTTTTAAGGCCCAAGCCGGATCTTACAAAGGATTACTTATTCGACATCAGTCAGTCTATATGGGGCCCCTTGAATCCTGGGCCTCCCTGCGATGCGGAGATATACTTTAAGCCACTGAGTACTACTAACATTTTTTAAAAAATATATATATAATATATTTTGACGGATTTAAGTATTAAATAAATGGAATTAACTGATTAAATTTGATGTTTTGTGAAAAGTAGTGAAAAATAAATTAGCAGCTCGCATCAATAGGATGACGTTTACTGTAACGACCATTAATTAAAAAAATTGAAGTTAATTTATTATTTTCAAGTCAAAATGTTAACATTCGTCAAAAACGTTAATATTCTGGATAATCTGTGCATGTTTTCACTAAATATTTCAACGTGGTTGACAATATCATATGGAATGCATACATTTATTCCTAATAATGTAAATGAAAATGACTTTCGTTTTATATGCTGCATAAATTTGTAAGTCAGAGAAAATTTTAGTTTATTACAATAAAGTATTTATACTATTTAAGGGATTTTCTCAAAATTTTTCTTCCTTGAATTACTGATTTCAATACATATAACATATTCATTAAAGGTAATATTAGTACTATAAATAAATGGTTTGGAATCACAAACAACTGAAAATTTTAATTTGGATAGGCGACGCAGGATTTCTGAAATGCTAGTGATAAATATGTGACACGTATCTCATTTCTCCCATCCATATTACGCAGTCTAAGGATTGCAAGGATCAATTTCGTTTAATATGAAGCATACTACGATATTCAAAACAAAGGGTCGTGAATGAAATCAAGATTCGAAACCATAGCGCATTTGGAAAGCCCATTTTTTTTAGCCTGACCATAACCCAAATATAAATTCTAATGCAAGCAAATTAATATAAAAATTGCAATAAAACTTTCTAAACCTGATGAGTTTTATTGAAACAGGTATGAAATGAAATAACCGGGGAGTTTGTTAAATTCATATATAGGATGAAATCATTTTAATACAATTTATGGTGTTTTCCAATCGAAAAAAAAAACCTTTTTATAATACTGAATTATCTGATGCCTTAAATTCATTTCATTTAAAAATTTTTAAAAAAACTTTCTTTTATATATTAGAAAATTACATTTAATGACAGCTTCCAGTAATATCCTGAAATAATTTTTTTAAATAACACTGAGACTTCGACATTTATATAAGTGGCGTTCGAGATCTGATTCCAATACAAAGACAGAGACGGATTAAGTTATTTGGAGGACCCTGGTGGTAAAAGGTTTGAGGCCCATGAATTCAAGAGTAATAAACTAAAATAGTGAAAAGGTTTGTTAAACTTAAAATCTCGTAATAAAATGTATAGCTATATTAAAACTCAATTGCTCAAGATAAACCTTAACTTTAAAAAAATTGGAAATTAAAACTTGGAATTTCGGATAATATGTCAACTGGCTACATGTGATGACCGTCGTCCTTATATAGGCCTAGTCGATTTGTGCAATTGTAAATCATACACATTTATTTGTTTGGGGTTTGTACGAGTATTTGACAACGTATGCTACACACTGTTTACTTTTATGCGTCATAGTTGGGGCCTACATTTGTGCAGAGGCTCAGGGTCTACTTTTGCGAAAGGGCCCAGGGCCCCAAGAAGTCTAAAGACATCCCTGCTTACTGTACTAAATATAAAGATGTATAAATGTGCTGTGTGTGAAGCCTTCTGTGCGTATAAATTGTACAAATCTTGTGGTAAGAATTGCTCAAGTTTAGGGCCCCTGGCGGCCATCCAGCCGCTTAATCCACCTCTGCACAAAGGCCTTAATTTATCAGACTCTAACTAGGTCTGGGCCTATAGTATTTGTATCTCGTGAAGAAAGATTACCAAAGAAATTCAAAATTGAAAGATTTGCTAGATTTCTAAGCAAAACGATGTTTGATATCAGTGGCGTAATGTACGCTCCCGCAACGTGTGTGTGTGGGGGGGGGGAAGCCCGGTGTGTTACGGTTTTGCAATTCTTTGTAAGATATGGCTTGGGGCCCAAAATCTGATCTTGCATGGAGGCCCTAATATTCTACGTAACGCCATTGTTAACTCGTAAATTTTTTTCATCAGATTATTTTCCAAAAACTCAATAAATGTTTTGTTTTTCAAAAAATTTAAAATTTTGCAATAAATTTCATTAAGTTCTTATGAATGTTTTTGTTTCATTGATTTTTATTAGATACATGAATATTTAGATCTATATAAATAAAATGTACTCTAATAAACTTAATTTTGGTGAAATATGTTTGTTTTTTTACTATATCCTTTAACACGAAAAAATATTTCATTTCCAAAATAATCAGTTTCGTGTTAAACAATTTTCACCGTATTCGGAAATATACGTATTTTTTTTTAAAAAAAAGATTAAAAAACAAAAATATTAACAGCTAAACTAGTTTCATGAAAAATTTTATATTATTGTTATCATTCGAACTAGATGATGATTTTAAAAAAATGACGGGGTAATCTTTCAAATTAGCTTTGATTTTACTCGCAAATTTTTTCTCATTTGTGTTCAATGGAACAAAAATACAACTTCAAATTGTTTTCTCGGAAGACCACACCTCTAAGCGGATACTATTGAACCACTTTGACCAGATGTCTGCAATAAATGTCAAAAGTAAATTAGCCCCTTTTCAGAGGAAAAGGCAGTCAGACTCTCTGTCTCCGCTTTTTATCTCTAGAATCTTGCGCACCCTTACTTTAAGGTTTTGGTGATTTAACATCTCTGACAGAATTACTAGCCATTGTAACTCATTTGGAATTGTCCAATTAATATTATATGCATGTTGCTGCAATGACATAAAATCCTTTAGCTAAAAAAATGTTTTTTTTTTCTTCTTCTTTTTGAATATAGAAACAATTATGAAGGTTATAAATGTTAAGCTTTGGGTACATAGTGATCTCAATAAGGAAATTTTTCAATAAAATTTGTTACACCACCCTTTATACTGCACAAACCATTGTCTTTTTCAAATGGTTTTGGATCATATCTACTGTATTAAAAAGTGTTGTGTAACTAATATTGCTGACAGTCTTAGAAAAAGCAGAGTGCTTTTAAAAATAAATAAAATTTTAACTTGTTGCATTTCCCGTCATATAAATATTTTTTTCCAATTAATTGCATTACCCAATCTCTAATGCTGTAGAAAGTCTTTCACAACTGTTATACAATTAAAATGCATGTCACCACAGCAAGAAATTCCATCTAGCACTTTTTGAGATCAAAAAGTCAGACTTTCTAAGATGCAAGAATATTTGCTTCATATATTTTGGTTGATATACAGAACACATAAAAAGCAACCTGAAAAATTACAACTATTTAAAGTATTTATGAAACAAATGCAGTATTTAAAAAAATGGTTTATTACTGGACAAAAAAAATAGCAAATTCTTATTAATATATCTATCCAATAAAAAAGACAATCACATTATATCATTACTTTCACCGTCATTTTCCACATTGCCCATGAAATATGGTGTATGGATGCAAAACCTCTGTTTCTAAATAGGTAAGGTAAATTTCTCAAGGTCTATTCCTTATAACTAATAACAAAAATAATATCGCAAAGATGAATAATTTATTATTAAGAATTATTTATACGTGTTAAAACATATTACTTTGGTATACACTTTTGCTTGTATAGATAGCAAGCATTAATATCCCTGATCCAATATATTTATTAATATTAGTGAGTGAGTTAGTGAATATTAACGTCCCACTGTTCAGCTACACGAGGGCTTTTGGGGACGGTCCGCGTAATTTTGAACCATGGTCAAGTGACGCGGACGACACCTGAGCTGACATTCCTCCCTCCTAACTAACTCACCACACCAACGGGAGGACGTTTGAGCTCTCGACAGATTTTACGCGCATCGTATCCCTACACGGCGGGTCTTCAGTGGTACTAGGATCGAACTCATGACATGCTAGCCACGATCCGATGCCTTGACCACTTGGCTACCGCGGCCACTATTTAATATTAGACACTTACCTGCAATAGAAGTGTACAGGTATTTTCTAAATTCGTTTGTTCCAAAAGTATGAATCAATTTTCTTTACCAAAAATTTTATTAATAAAGTATGATATAAAGGCACCGTAATACATTTTATTAGACTGCATCAGATGAATAATATACGAAACATGTAAATCTTATTCTTCATAAAATAAAATATACTCTGTTTTTTGGAAAAAGCTCTATTATCTTAGAAAATATTATAAAAACTACGGATGAAAAAAAAAAAAACTCCTCACATATGAAAATATAATATACCGAAATGTTTATGTGCTATTCATCCATAATTAGCAAATTTGTTTCTCTTGTGTAATTTTATTATAATAAATCGCAACTATGCAACAATACTCAATTATCTCTAAAAAGATTTTTTGTACTTTCTCTGAAACATACAGCTTATTTCTTTTGAAATTATGAATAATTTTCTACCATCTGTCTTAAATTTTTCTTTTGATATATTCGGAAATATACCTGTTTTTAGAAACTTATCTAAAAAGAAAGAAAGAAAAACTCATTAAAAACAAAAATATTAACAGCTAAGGTATGTGTGAGCTATTTTCATGAAAAATTTTATATCATTGTATTTGTTTGAATTCCCCCCCCCCCCTGTGTCTGTACTTTATAATTTTTAGCATTTTTGATAGTTATTCCTTCGAGCAAAATAGTTATGTCTTTTCAGAACTTCGAAATAGTATTGTGCATATCTCATTACTAGGTACCATTTGAATTATTTAGTAGTTCCATTTTTCGAATAATTTAATACTTGCTAGTGTTTCAAATCTCGAACATTAACAATACGTTAAATAACTAATTGCATTTTTATTAAAAAAGTTTTCCGTGCAATTATAAGTAAAAAAATATAGTGATATATTTTCAAATAAATTTACTCAACATTTATCACAAGTAAAAATGTTTTCATTGCAATAATGTTACACATTAATTTTATAGCAAAGATTCAAGCACATTTTTTTTCTTCTTCGTTATTCAATTTTATGCGAACGCGAGGAAAATATGAAGAAATACTTTTCAAATTATACTATGTAGATTTTATACAGAACTTTTTTGATTGAATTCCTTTGCATTTCTTTGTAATTGCAAGCTTATTTCGAATAATATTTGATTCAAATTATTTTATGATGGATCTGATTTTAAATGTGATATCACTATATTTAAAATATTTATAATGTGTAAGAAATTTTTTATCTTCAATCATTTTGGTGAATAATTAAATGACGAAGCAAATACTGATGTCTTCAGTACAAATATAAATCTGTGTTTAACAACTAACACATATAGAATGACAGAAGTGTTTATGGAAGGTTTCGCGGCACAGTCATTCAAGATCGCCTTGATTCTACGCTCAAGCTTTAACACAACATTTTTCTCATTGTGTCAAACTTACAAAACTGCTTTTTCTAAAACCTTTACATGAAGACCACTCCCTCGAAACATCTGGAACCGTACGTATCCCAAAATCAGGGATTGTCAGCAAATAATTCATTGCTGAAAGATAACCAAATAACTGAACTGCTTCCACAGCTGTATCTTGAAAGTTCAACGTACTTTTATGATTTTGGCGATTTAGTTTTGAGTTTGACGAGTAAAAATATTTATCCATTATATCTCATTTGGAATAATCCAATTATTATTAATCGTACATTGCTGCAATGAAAATAACATCAATTAACTAAACATATATACGTAAAAATAAATATATTTTAATCCTCGAAACGATTTGTTAATGTTTGTATTTTGCGCTTATAATTGCCTCAAGCATTTTTCTTTTCTTCCCGAAATTTATTAAGGTGATATGGTACACTAAAAATCATTAAACTGTCGAAATTTTTTTTATTGGCTTATTTGATACCCCGAATCTTTATAAATATGCCTGCAAAATTTCAAAGCTTTACCTGCATTTTTCATAAAGTAATGGAGCAATGTTTGACGCTAAACAGCAACTACCCCGCCTACATTTCAGATTATCTGCTAGAAAAGAGCCTGATAAAAAATGAATTAATTATTTTTCTAATACGCTTCAATGAGATTGACATTATACAAGCAGTAATAAATCATTTTAAGAAAGAATTGTGCAATTCATGCAAAAATTCTAGTTTGTGAATTATTTACTGGGAAGATCAAATGGATTTGGTCAAGATTTAAAAGGTGTGCGTGCTTTTTATGATATTATTATGAATGAAATTAAAACTTCAAAACGGATACTCCCAAAGCACAAATACTAAATCTCATTTTGATAACTCGGGTAATTAAAAATCTAATTCGCAAGAATAGAAAAACTCCCCCATTTTTATATATTTGTTTTTGGTGATATATATATATCCCATGCGTGCGAGATTCAACACTTTTATTAAAATATTTTAAGATATTTATTTAAACAAATGCACATATACAGTTCTTAGATTTTGATGTATTTTATCTATAAATTATTTGATTTTGCTTTTATTCGTGTACAATATTTAACATGCGAAGGCTTTTAAAATCATGGAAATAAAAAATAAAGGCATAAACATCTTTTGTACATGTTGTGCATTAGCTCTGAGCTTGGAATTAGCTCTGAAGTGTGTGTATTTTTTTTTTATAATTATTAAGATAAAGTTTTATGAAATATTGATCTTTCATTCGTTTTTTTCTATATATTTATTACGGCAGTATACTGTTTAATTGTTCTACAATTGTACAATTTTTTTATGGTAAGTAGTTTTAAATAAGCTAATTAACATTTCATAAAAGTTTCAGACTATTCGATGAATATTATATCATGCTATTCATGGAATGAAAACTTCAAACTCATATTTCTCCATGTTGAATTTTTGTACATATACTGTTATTCAAAACCCTAAGGCCTTTTTGGTAATTGAAGTATGGGTTTGAAATTTTTTATACATGTTCTGAAATGTATGTTTTGTAAAACTGTGCATAGGATTAGCTCTAACATGTGTGTGTTTAGTACTTTTTCTAAAAAATTTCAAAATCAAAATTAATGTTTTTTTGGGAATTTTTGGAAGTTTAACTATAAAAAAATTAAAGAGCAGCAGCAGAAAAAAAAACCCATGCACAGTTTTATGTAGTATATTATAAGACACTTGGAAAAAAATTTTTGAAAATATTTAAAAAGCCTTAGGGATTTAAAAAATGCTTAAAAAAGGTAAAAAAATTTAAATTTTACAAACATTTTGCAATGGAATTATTATTAAATAGTAACCTTTATAAAATGCAATTAAAACCAAATATTAAAAGTAAAAAAAAATTGTGAAGATGGTACCATATCGCCTTAAGAGTGTATAGTTAACAGTATTTAAAATTGAATGATTAGATCTTGAAGCAACACAGGTTCCTAATTTCATGGTATTCAATGGTTATTTTATGCGTTGTTTTTTATATAATTGAGCATATTTAATAAATATCTTTTTATTTTATTGTTAATTGAAGAATTTAATTTAATGATTAGGAAGCCAAAAGTACCGAGAAACTTCGGATATTTATCGAAAAAATTCTAACAAATAATTAATTTTATTGTTGCAATGAACATAAAATCATTTCGCTAAAACAATTTTTTTTCTCCCCTTCTTTCTTTTTAAACCTAGAAACGATTTATAAAGGTCTATATTTTGTTTTTATAAATGTTAAGCTTAGGGTACATAGTGATCTCAGTAAGGAAGTTTTTAATTTGTTTTTTTAGCCCAAATCTTATCAGGTATATATATATGCTGACAATGTTTTAAATTGATCGATTGGGTCATGGAGCAACACAGGTTTCTAATTTCATAGTATTCAATTGTTATTTTATGCATTTTTTATACTAAGCAAATTTTTTAAACATTTCTTTATTTTATTGCTGATCAATAAACTGAATCCAATAGTTAGATATTAAAAAAAAACCCGAAACTTCGGAGATATTTATCGGAAAATTTATAATAAATAAGGTGTTGTTTGAATTCTTTTTTATAATCATCAGACAAATCTTTCTAATATGAGATTGTTGTGATCGTTCCTGAGTTTCTCTCAATTTACTATCAAGCAAATTTTGTCTTGTTACACACATCCGACCCTGTTTTGTATTTCGTTTTACATGTTTCATTACTGAAATTAATAAATGCATTTCTTTCATTCATCTCACAATAATTGAAATATATCATTAGAATACTAAAGTATATTATTGCGAATCTTTTATTTTGCAGCAATATCTTCTTACATTTCAAATAAAACCCTTCCAAGATTAATAGTTCTACGGAATTTCACCATTTTACTAAAATAAAATATTAGTATAATAATATAAAATTATTTTAATACATTTTTTTAAAAATCAGAACGATGTGATTGTCAAAAAGATCACCAAAGAAAAATAGAAGTCTTTATGCAAGTTTTGAATAAGTAATAGTAGCAATTGAGACAGACATTAACAAACTTTTTTACGAGGTTCAATAAAAAGCTATCTTTCTATTTTAATGCGACTGATTTAATCTATCGATGTAAGATCGCTATTTGTTATGTGAAGGCTCAATTCATCAATTAGCTGAAAGTTTTATATATTTCTGAAAGTCTTCAAAAGTTAGCACATCTGGAAAATTTTTTAAATAGTAATACAAAAGTATAAATCGCGAAAATATTGAAGTTTTAATAGTATTTTAAAAAAATTAATATTTGTTAAGCTGAGTATCAAGCATTACAAAAATAACTAGCAAAACGAAGAACTAAGTTATATTTTTATCTGAAAACCCTCTTAGGATTCTAGTATAACTTATGTGGTTGAAGGAAACGATTTTGATGAACTTAGCTACAACAGAATCATTTATTATGGAAAGTAGCAAAGAAATAATTGACTTACATAATATTTCTAGGATTTCAAAACTGAATGAATACTTTATACCTTTTTAAAAAAAAGAAATACAGTTTCCTAATTCTCTTTACAAAACATGTACTGTTAAACGTTTTTTTTCTTAAATGTATTTATGTTGCATGTAAATGTTAAAATTTTAATATAAATAACTATGCAGCTAATGATTGTTTACTTATGGAACTTGTAAAAATTATGAAAAATCAACTATACAAGGTTTTTCGATTTAAGAAAAATTTATTACTTGTACCGCTTTGACATAAGATGGAATGCACCACTCTTTAAGCTACTTTACTGCACAAACCATTGTATTTTTCAAATGGTTTTGGATTATACCTACTGTATTAAAAAGTGTTGTGTAACTAATATTGTTGACAGTCTTAAAAAAAGTAGACAATTGATTGCTTTTAAAACTAAATAAAATATTAACTTGTATTGCATTTCCCATCATATAAATATTACTTACTATATATATATATATAATTAATTACATTACACAATCTTTAATGCTTTAGAAAGTCTTTCACAACTGTGATGCAATTATAATGTATATGTCACCACAGCTGAAAATTCCATCTAGCACTTTTTAAGATCAAAAAGTCATTCAAGACTTTCAGAGATGTAAGAATATTTACTTCATTCATCTGGTTGATACACAGAACACATATAAAGCAACCTGAAAAACTAAAACTATTTAAAGTATTTATAAAACAAATAGTATATCAAAAACTGGTCCATTACTGGACAAAAAAATAAATAAATCCTTATTAGTACATCTATACCATAAAAAAGACAATCACATTATATCATTACTTTCAGTACCACTTTCCTCATCACCCATGAAATGTAACATATGGATGAAATACCTGTTTCTATATAGGCAAGGCAGATTTTCAAGCTCTATTCCTGTATAACAAACAGCACAAATATTATCAAAATGATGAATAATTTATTATTAAGAATTATTTACACATAAGTTAAAACATATTACTTACTTTAGTATATAGTTTTGCTTGTATTGATAGCAAGCATTAACATCACCCGATTCTATATATTTTATATTAAACACTTACCTGCAAAAAGTATACATGTAATTTCTAAATTCGTATGTTCCAAAAGTATAAATCAATTTTTCTGCCTAAAATTTTATTAAGAATTAATGATATAAAAAATTACCATATTCCCATCACTTTCCAAAATTTGTGTGGTAACATTCAAATGCAATGGAATCTCTATCCTGCATGATTTTTAAATTATATACTTCTAATATACTGTCATAAAGCCATTTGTGACAAAAATTTGGTCATTTTTGATAATTACTTACCTCCTCATCTGATATAAAAATATACAACAACTTTACCCCATAAAAACATAGCTAAATGTCTTGGAAAACATAAAACAACTCCACTACAAGCATATATCAGGTGTTAAAGATACAGTTAAGTTTTTTTTTGCAAATAGCTTTTGAATTGAGTAATGCTGACTTGCCTGAGCTTGAATGTTTTCTTTCTTGACAACTAAAAAAAGAACATTTCAGAGCTTTCCTTTTTATATCCCCAATAGTTGGCTTAAATATTTACTGCTAGTTTAAATGCTGATTGGGAGGTAGGTACAAGAGGATCAGGTAAATAATTCTTTAGTAATTACTTTTTACCTTTCTTTTACTGAATTGCATGTTGAGACAATTGTTCCTGAACTATTTTACCTTGCAATAAACAATTTAATACTACAAGTAGAAGTTCAGTCTCCTGGTTTTTCTTATGTCATTACATATTTCTTTGGCGGAAGACCCCATACCACACTTTCTATCTGAGATATGGAAAGAAGTATATTCAACATTTTCAACAACATGGAATCTCTCAAACAATTTAAGAATGAACTTAATATGTTTACATGGTGCATGATTATCTGAGCATTCACATGTATACCAAGCCGAACATGATAATTTTACACACCTGTAATGGCATTGATCACACACACACATAGCCTCTTTCTGAAATGCTACCATAATCTTTTTAACAACATAAAATACATCTCCATTAGTCCACGATTTTACAAACCAAGAATTTGTTGCCTGGTCATAAATATCTGTCAGGAATCTTCAATTCATTTTGAAATGGAAATAGGTTGTGAGGATATAAACTGGGGAGAGTACCATTTAAAATTCTATAATGTGCTAAATATGTGTCATGCTGTATTTTCAACAAACTATCTGCTGACAGTTAAATTTTCATTTTAAAATAATTGGACATTCATGTATTGTGAATATAGATTAACAATATATATTTTTATCAGTATTGGCATGCAGAAGTAGATGATGTGACTTATACTATTAGTAGGCTGAATTACAATAATTATCATCAAAATATTTATTGAAAGCAGGCTTTTTATCAGTCGATGCAATTTTAAAATTTTCCATTATTTGTTTACATCTGATTGAACTTATTCCTTCCAAATGAGATACTAGAGAAATTTCCCTTCGCATTTCAAAATTGGAAAACAAGATCATTTAATCATTTCTTCCAAGTGCATTGAAGGCGTAATGCAATTAATTTTTAACTGGGCACCCTTTCTCTCAGAATGTTGAAACACAATACATATTTCCTGTATTTAATTTATTAGTAATAACATGAGCAACAGAGTAAAGCATTCCTTATTAGTCAAGTACAATTAAACTTCTATTAACCGAATACATATTCTAATACGAAGATTTTTCAATACCCACTTCAAGATTAGCTTTAATGAACTCTATACAAGTTTTATAAACCAGTTGAAATGCTTGATTATGCTTTGAAAAATATATTATACTGATCCCTTAATAGTCTTTATAAAGAGTGATTCTACCAAGATATTACATTAATAATTGGAATATAGAATCTTTGATATTTCTATACAACTAGTTTTTCTTTTATATGTCTAGGAAGCTTCACATGTTAGCAAATGTGTTAAATATCTAAATCTACAATTTCACTCATGATATGGAAAAGGTTAAGGGAAAGTTAAATCTCAACATATTGTGTAGATCTTTACATGTGATTCGTATAAAATTTTTTGCAATAGATAATACATTCCAATAATGATTTTTTTCTTACTTTAATTAAATAAATGTATTTTCTTATTAAGAATAGTGTTATTACCTTTGGTAGGATCCTAGCAGGGCACCCTTCTTTTACAAGAACACCTCCAGAAAATTTATATTTTCTATTATTATTCTCACAATCATTTAAAAATTTAGCCAAACAATTTACCTCATATATTTACGCTAATTTTTCATAACAATCAATAGAACTTTCGATTTAACGACAAGAAAAAGTTTTACACTCACGAGATCCGCCAAGGGGCAATCACCCAGCAGGAACTAAAAAAATAATGAATCTACTACAATGGTAAATACCTGGAAATTTTAAAACGTATTATTAAAACATTATAAATAATCAAAGCATAAAATTTTTACATTCACGTGATCGGAGAATCGAGCTTTTACACGGCAGAAGCTAGAAAGTCGATGAACGGAAAATGTTAATTACATCAAATCAAAGCACAAAATAAAATAAAAATACAATATAAAAAGAGTAAAATAATAATAATTCAAAATTATGAATCAAAGTTTTTAGTTGTTCACATAAGTTAGAAATTCCATAAATCAGCAAATATGTTAAAATGATGGAAAACTTAACAGGAAATTGATACAATATAAAAACTGCAAAAAAATGTAACAATCAAACATTATAATTCAAAGTTATAAAATACCTAATCAATAAATCTCCCCGCTAGAATTTTATATACGAACCTTTCAGCACGAGCGCTATAGCAAGAATGATTTTAGTAGGTTCAATTAAGCCAACGATGAACTTGGCAATTTTCAAAAAGAGGCCAAAAATATCAAAGTAACCCATCCTTGTTTGTAGATTATAGGAATAGGTGCTGCCAACGAAATTGCGCATTACACGTCCGGCCTTGTTTGTTCCTTTTATCTGTCACTAACGTAGCCTAGCGGTTAGAACATTGGACGCCAGCCCGGAAAGCCTGGGTTCGATGCCCGATGCCACCAAATACTCGATGAGTAGAAAACGGAGCACGTGCTCGTTAAATCTGTGGGTCCGAATGGTGTCGCCATCTGTCGTGAGCAAAATAGTGCTCAAAGGTGGGGCTCAAAGCTTAGGCTAATGACAGACGTATCTCTAGCCCGTTGCCATGATGAATTTTGTGGGCCTCGATTTGACTACGTCAGACAGGTGACATAAGCAACAACACATATGAGTAGGCTGTAAAGATTTGAAGCAAACGTAGTTAAATCTCTAAAAACGGATTTCAAACTGCGTCTTTTATATTAAAAATGTGACACCAAAATAATGCTCCATCATTTAAAAGCTCAGATTAAGAATGAAAAACATCTTTCAACTGTATGTTAAAAAATTTTCTCCATAACATCCGATTTAATCGGTCTGCTAATTCTAAAGGCAGATCATACATAAAAGGACGATTTGAATTTAAAAAATATCAGAGGAAAATTATTTATCTTTTTTAAAGTTACATTATTTGAAGGGATTCGGTTTAAAAGTTGTTCACAGGAAATCTTGAGAAGGTTATGACATCTTTGATAGATTTCTTTTGTAGATTATGTAGTAATTATTTTATTTTTTCTTGACAGTTTATTCAAAAAGACATGCAAGAGACAGTTTTAGTTGAGAATTCCCTCACTAGATGGCAGTACGAATCAGCCTAACATTGGGTCGAATTTAGAGCATATCAGGAAATAATAATTGTTAATTAATTATAATTGAAAAATACATAACTAAAATATTATTGATTCACCATGTAATTTAAAACAATCTTTATTAATTTTTTAAGCTTTATTTGTAATTTATATTTTAATATTTTTATATATATTATTAACTTGTATGTGTTAACTGTAACTAAACTGAGCGTTCTGTAAGACGTGGGGATCCCACGCACTTCTCCTCTGACCGCTGAACTAGAATGTTGAATTGAAAGTTTGAGAAATAAACAGTAAAATTGTCGCCTGATTGTGATGGAAATTACCAAGTAAACGCAAACCTTCGACGAACGAAATAAATTTAATATTATTCACCTATTGGAATCCTCAAATAAGTGAACCGATAGGCAACAATAGACATATCCAAAATTAACTACCTACAACGTTCTGTGTTGTTTTGGAGTTTCCCCATGTTTTCATTGGCGATTAAAGTCACCAAATTTTTTTTTTGGTTATTTGTCCCAAAAAAGTCATTTTTTTCGAACTTGTTCCAATATTTTTATATGCAGTTGAAAGTAACAAAATGTAGTGGACTGGAAAATGAAGTGGCGTAAAATTCTCGAGGTAGTAATAGGATAAAAAAAAAGAAGCAAAAGCTTTTCAAAAGTAGTAAAATTTGCGAAAAATCGCACGATCGGGCAACATTGCACGTAGTCGGATAGGTTAAAGGAACAAATTAGGCCGGAAATGTAATGCTCGATTTCGTTGGAGGCACCTATTCCTATTTTTTACAACGTTGGAATCTGTTTTGGGGATGCTACATCCGGCTCTTTATAAATTATTGTCTACTTTCAAAATAA
The DNA here is from genome assembly GCA_019973975.1 of Trichonephila clavata. NCBI lineage: Eukaryota > Metazoa > Arthropoda > Arachnida > Araneae > Nephilidae > Trichonephila > Trichonephila clavata. The sequence goes on from BMAO01034095.1 coordinate 31,085, forward strand.
TTACAATAAAAAAGTGCAATAAATTTTATTTTTTGGATATGCTTTGTTGAGAATAATGCTAAATGTTTCAGTATGTGTGTATCTAATAACCTATTATAAATATCTTGCGTTTATTGTTCATAACTTTACTACTGAATAATTTCAATGTTTATTCAATATTTATTTGAATTTTAAGATATAAATATTTTTTTCATTATTTATTTGTTGTATACACGTTCATTAGAAATATGGCATGTTTATAAAATAAAAATTAAGATTAAATTTTAAAAAAATATTAAATGAAACTGGAAAAACAAATGCAGAACTGCATCTATATTGTAAACTAAAACTATAAGAGTAAAATATTTTATTTTATTGATATATTTTTGATTATTTGCGATTTTTCGTAAAATTTTATTAATCCTTATAACATTTGAATCAGGTTTAGCAAGTGTTTTCGAAAAAGACACTTGAGAATTTTGCGATTATTGTTACAAAATAATTTACCTTTTGAAGCTGAAATTAAATCATATTTTCATTAAGAGCAATTCTTATTAATGTATATTTTTGTATAAGAAAATGAAAAAAAATAAGACAAAATTATACTGCTCCCAAAGCTAAATATGATAGAAGAAAGATTTTAAAAACATAACTAGAAAAATATAGCTACATACACACACACACACATATATATATATATATATATATATATATATATTAATGATAAAAGAAGAAAATTGTGTTATATATTTATCCATATATTGATTGTTACAAAATGGTAGGAATTACATGCATTGCCTTTTAAATACTGTTTAGAATTAAAATTGTTTTCAGTTTATACTAAACAAAAATTGACTTGAATTCCAAGTAATTTTTCAATTAAAAACAGTCCAAAATTATGTTTATACTGTGATTTAGCTAATGTTTAAAGGGGTTAATTTATATTTCAGTTCTGTTCTTACTTTTTCCAAAATTCATTATAGCCATTGTTCATAGTAAGATTCATATTTCAGCAATGCTTAAAAGGTGATTAAACTTAAAATTCTGTAGTATAAAGCTGAAAACATTTTTAAAAAATATAGTATTATAATCATTTCAATCTTCAGTAGTATTGATGAACTTAAAAAAAATAATTTTTTTTTAAGTAAACTCCTGAAACACTATTTTTTTTTAGAAATATTAAGTAGAAATAATTTTAAAATAAGTTTTAAGTATTTCAAAAATAATTACTAATGGCAGTAAAATAATGCAAAATTTTTAAAATACTTTTTTTCTTTTTTCATAGAGAATTCTTTTCTTAAAAAAAATAAGATTTCTGCTCTTTATATATTATTACACAACAGTGGCTGTTTTCTCCATTGAATTATAATTTCTTGAAATAAAAATTTTAATTTGATGTATTGAGATATATAAATTAAATATTAGTTTCAAAAAAATAAGATTTAGTTTTCCTGAAAATTTTATTAAAATTGAAGAAAAATGTATAAATGTTTTTTGCTCCTTTTTTGGGGGAGGGGGGGATGTTAAGAAGAAAGATTAATACATTTTTTCCTACTCATGTTTAATTCCTTTAATAATTTCCTTTGAACTTTATTATACATTATCCCAAGTTTCCCGGGACTGTTCCGAATGTTCAGTGCTTGTTTCGATTTTTCACTACTCGGTTTTAGTCTCAATTTTATAGCATATATTTTTTCAATTATCAATGCTGCACTGTCCAGAAATGCCTTCACTTAGTCCAATAAGATGTGCCAATTTCAGATGTAGATGGAAATTTTCCTGCATATTTTAATAAGAACCTGAGGTTATAGTTGTTCAAATGTTTAAAATTGTCCGAGTTCCCCCTTTTTTTTTCTTCCTGGCACTATTGCTGCAACTTAGCCAGTATTTAGCACCGTGAACAATTCAACAGCATTTGCAACAAAACTGCCCTGACTTAAATAAGATCATAACAGAAAATGATCTTCTGAAAAATATTCATGCTTTTAAGAAATATGAAGGTACTTCAAAATAATTTAGAAGGGTTGCAATTTTATTATTTTTTTAAAAAATGAATACTGCATTTTAATTTGTTCTTTATATACAAATTAAAAATATCATTTTTTAAAAATAAAACAAAAATTGTTTATTTTGGTATAAATATTTCTTGACCAACATATCACTTCCACCACAGTAACTATATTAAAAAATATTTATTTGTAAAAAAACTATATATATTATATTTTGAACTTCAAAATCTTTATCATCTTAATATATTGAAGCAGCTATTAGTTTTGAAATGACATTTTTGATAGGAAGGAATAATATTTCCTTACTATTCCACTTAACTATTTTTTTATTTCAATATATGTAAAATTTAGTGAGGAAGTATTTGATCTTATAATTTACTATTTTGTGTGAGTTGAATAATTTTATCTTACATTTTTAAAATTGTTTTAAATGTATAAAATTTTAATCAATATTCAATAACTTGACATGCTATCTTTGTATACTTTTTATATAGAGGATTTAATCACATAACATTTCATTCTCCTAAATTCCACACCACCACACATTCACAATAAGAAGCTGTCATTTTTGGAATTTCAGTGTGGACAAATGTTATACTTCTTTGCATTCAGTGTTTTTTATTTTATTTAAACAAATATGAATGCAGTTTTTAAACTTCTTTTTGAAAATACTACTATCTTTCCAACTCTAACCTATTTCTGAAATTTTAAAAGCATTTTAATAAATTGTGTACAATTCAGGATTAATTAAAATTTTAAAACTTATTGCTGAAGTTATTTAAATTTCAGATAATTTCCTCGGCCATATACTATTTCAAATTTAATGTATTATTGAACATTCTATGTCTGGACACACAAATTATACTCACAAAAGAGAAAAATCACTACCATAGTTTACTAAAGGAATTTAATTAAAATAATGGTTGAGTGTAAATTTAAAATTTGTCCTTTTTTTCTTTCACTATTTCCCTTTAATTCAAAGTGGATGCTTTTTCATACTTTTCATTTTTCTATCATGCCTCTATTCAAATTAATTTTTCTTATATTTTATTTGAAGAATTGCTATGAAAGAGAGGAAAGTGTGGTCTTACAGTATGATAAATGGACCCTCCTAGACGAGGAAAAGAGAAGGAATATTAGTTTGTCTCCACTTCGTAAATTCACACTGGAGGCAAAATACTTTACTTTATAACTCACCCATCTCAGGATTCACATGAGAGGGGAGGGGGCTATTCTACGACACTTGAACACGAACGCGCCTTAATCTGCTTATTATGAAAACATGGGAATCGTTTTACCTCATTTCTTTCTTCCTGATTCATTCTTTTTGGCTAGATATTTTTAACACTACATCTTGATTAGAACACAAAATATTTTAATTATATTACAACACAAAATATTTTAGATGTAAGCGGATGAATATATATATATTTTTTTGAATTTTTGTAAAGTAGTTAATAACATAAAAATAGACATTTTAATAAATACTGAAAAATAATTGCTGTTATGTATGTCACTATGCTGTATATCAAACATTATCATTATTATACATTTATTAAGATTTTTCACGCAATTTGCTTGTGAGAAATTTAATGAAAATATAATTGTAAGAGAAAAATATACATCTAAAAAATATTATATCGAAGTCATGCTTAAAAAGGTCAAAGCAAAATGACCATAGAGAGAGAGAGTAGAACATATATACATATATATTTTACATTTTTTAAAAAAATATGAATGTTTTTCGTTCACTTTTTTGCTGGTTCTTTTTTAGGTGCTTACTTAAAAAATGTGAATGTCTTAAAATCATTAATTTAACTCATTGTTTTTAAAATTTTTAATTTTTGCCCCGAAAAATATGAAATTTTTAAAAACACGTAAGGAGGGATAGTACCTTTATACATTGTAAAAATCAACTTTTGAAAAATATTTTTAAAAATTAATACAGAATGCTAGAAAAGTTTTAAAGCAAACCTAATCAATATCCAACAGTAATTACGCTCTCTGCAATAAAAAATATAGATATCAACAGAAACTTCTACTATAAAAAAGTAAACAAATCGATTTTTCGTTAATTTCTGATTGAATTTCGTTGGCTGGTCACATTTATTTTATTAATATCGCACTTCGAAACAACGTGAGGGGTATAGAGGTGACGAATTTCGTAATTTTAAATCACGGTGAATTGAGGAGGATGACACCTGATTTGACATTTTACTCTCCAGAATGTTCGGATTGGAAATACACTATTAATTTTTGTTTTGTTTAATATAGAGTTATATACAGGGGCGTAACTAGGTAACCAAAGACCCTGGTGCATTAAAAAAAAACCGAGGATCCTATTTTGGTTGGGCTTTATCAAGTAAAAATATACTAGCATTTTAAATATACGAAGCTACTTTGAATCAGCTCTTTATCGTGTTCTGCAGAACATAGGAAGTAGCCGTGGTAGCCTAGTGGTCAAGATTCGTGGCTGGCATATCATGAGTTCGAGCCTAGTACCACTGAAAACCTGCCGTGTATGGGACCGTGCCAGATTTAGCGCCTAAAAGATTTTTAGACGCTAAATCTGAAATTAGTCGTCAAATCCAGAAATTATATAAGCAATGTCGCCAAATTTGGAAGTGGTATATGGAATTAGTCGCCAAATCTGAAAATCGTTATTCCTGATCAGGACAATGGAACAAAATTATGAAATTATTATATTGTCATCGGTCCTTGACATGTGTGCAAAAAAATTCAAATTAATCTGACCTTTTAAAGTGGTTAAAAATCGAGTTCAAAGATTCCGTTACACAATTAAAATTTATAAAAACGTGTTAAAAAAGCCAACTTTAGGGAAAAATGTTTTTTTTTCAATGAAAATAAATATTAGCATAATTCTTTAAATTCAATATTTATAACATTTTTGACTGCTAAATTGAGTTTATGTAATTGATTACATGATAAAGATGCTTATCAAAACTATGCTTAGTTTTTGACACAATATGACAGAAAAAAGAAACAGTTCAGTGCTTAAGGTTTGTACAGATGCGACTGTCATTCAAGTCCATCAGCTTGCGAAAGTGTGATTGAGCTTTATCTTCCTAGTTGTAAATCCTACGAGCATGAATCCCTCCGACGTTTTGAAATTCAGCGTATTGTTTAATTATTCCTCGTGTAAATGCATATGAAGAGTATGACGTTATAGAGATACCTTCCTCCCCTCAATTCTAAGATGCTAATTCGAATAATTTCTACGGTCAAATGTTATTTCCGGTTGTATTAGAAAAACTGGGGATTTCGGACGATATGTCAACTGCCTACATGTGATGACAGTCGTTCATGTATAGACTTAGGCCTAGCACTATTCATCATTATTACTGATTCTCTCAAAAGGCGGCAGTCGGTCGAGCAAGTTTGTGCGATTGCAAATCATCCATATTTATTTGTACGAGTATTTAACAATGTATTTTGTGTACTGCCTAAATTTAAGGGTGATAGGTAGGGCCTACAACTGAGGCAAGGGCGCAGGGACTACTTTTGAGTCGGCGCCCAGGGCCTCAAGAAGTCTTAAGACGTCCCAGCGTAAGTGTAACTCACTTATATTCCTAATATCTTATTTAAAATAATAAGTACGTTTATGAACTTTAAATATGAGGAACAGAATATTATAAAAGTTTTACTGGCCACTTTAAATACTCACGAGATCCAGAAATAACACCGATTAAAGCTGAGTCATTCCGATAAATTTACGAGTCACACATTTAAAGTCAGATCAGACTCTTCATACAATTTGTCAGGTATTGCTATTTATCGACGCATAAAAGAACTATTAATAAACTGACATCTTACCCAGAATTACCTTATATATATTTTATATGCAGCCCACGAGATTGTTTTCTCGAAGAGGTTCGGAAAGTCATTTGGGTTGTCCACACCTGTTCTTAAGAAATACAACAAAAATGTATGGGGGAAAAAATTAAGACTTCCCAACTTTCAAGTAAAAAACCGCTAAAGTATGTTATAATTCTTTTACTTCTCGTCCAAGTAGCATGTCACCTATGTCGAGTCAAATTACTCAAAATTATAACATTCCTTCAACTATTATTTGTAATTGTAAAAATTAAATTTCAAGTGAAGCCTTTGTGCGAAAATTTACTGAACAATTTTAACAATTATAATGTTTTAAGATTTATAAGGAGAAAATAATTAAAATTGAATTTTGAAAAATAAAATGTTATATATCCTTATCTATAAACATAAATAAAATTGAAGTGTCAAATTAGCAGCTTTTTACTAAATGCATTTAAAGGTATTTTCGGTACTTATATCAAAAAATCAATTTTTAAATTTTTTTTTCAGTCTGTCTGTTGGTCGGTCTATTTGTTCTGGCTAATCTCAGAAACTTCTGATCCGATTTTAAAAATTCTTTCACCAATGGAAAGCTATATTATCAGCGAGTAACATAAGATATATTTTACCTCCATATTCTTACAGGAACGGGAACTATACGGGTAAAACGTTGACATTGCTTACTCCCCGCCAATTTGGCGCAAAATTATGCATTAGGTCACTGATGGAAATTTTAATAAAAATTTTCTCACATTTGTAACAAGTAACTGAAATATAGTGTAATTTAGCATCTTTACAAAAAGCAACTTTTATAAATGGTTTTTTATTAAACGTCTAACGTTTATTACGTTACATTTGTTAAATGTCGAACTCAAACTGAGAAATATCGCCAAGTTGGCTAAGAAGATCCCAGATATTTTAATGCAAATTTTCTCCCACATTTTAAAGAGGGAAACTAAATAAAAGTTTTAGCGAATTGCGCGCATGCGATATTGAAAATTCTATGGTAATATTAATTGACAGTTTCATAAAAAACTTTGATTACTTTAGTAGTTTTAATTAGTTTGATTAGTTTTGAAGGAATTTTTTAAACCTAATTATACAATATTCATATTTTGCACAAAATTTTTCACTTAAACTGAAACTAGATATTTTACATGGAGGCATTACTTTGAAGGTATACTATGGAGGCATCCATACCGAATAAAATTAGGGAGCTTTACGCAATACTTATTTCACACATCTTCAAACCTTTTGGAATAAGTACAAAGACTACATGGCGGAAGATATTTTGCGAAAAACAACCAAATATGCCTTTCAATGAACACATCTACAACGAAACGGAATAAAGGTTTTCAGAATGGTTAGGAAGAAGCTACATGATTTTGGAACGATTAGCCCTAGACGTTTCTACGCAAATGGCTTCGATAATGAAATTACTTGAGAATTAAACTACGATTTTATAGCATTGCAACATCAAGTAACAGAATTTCTCCCTCAATTAACTCCAGAACAAAGTCACGTTTTCCAACAAGTGTTACGCAAAATAGAATCCGGCAGTGGTGCACTCTTTTTTTCTCAACGCCCCTGGAGGAACCGGAAAAACGTTTTTGCTAAACCTATTATTAATGACCATCAGGAAAACCCAGAAGATAGCAATTCCTATGAATTCTTCTGGTATAGCAGCGACTTTACTGACCAACGGTCGTACTGCACATTCCATTTTAAAATTATCGCTAAATCTTGCATTTGAAGATTCACTCATTTGAAATATCAGAAAAAATAGCTCTCAAGGCAGGATGCTTCCACAATGTAAGCTTTTAGTGTGGGATGAAAGTACGATGTCTCACAAGAAAGATATAGAAGCGTTAAGTCAGACTCTTCAGGATTTACGAGATAGTACAGATATTATAGGAGGAATGGTAGCTTTATTATATATTGGCTGGTGAATTCAAGCTTATGGGGAAAAGTTGGAAAATTCAGTTTGGAAACGAATATGAGAGTGCATCTTCATAATGACGTAGATTCGGAACGTTATGCAGAGACGCAATTGAAAATCGGTTATGGATGTTAGACGCAAATGCTGGAGGTGATATTTTACTTTCAGAGAATTTTGAAATGTAGAAGAAAATTATGTAAATCTCTTATTGCTCAAATTTACCCGGGCTTGCAACAAGATTTAAATTGGGATCAGTGGTTGCACGCAAAATCAATATTGGCGCTTAACAATGATGTTGTCTATAAAATCAACATTGAAAATTTAAACGACGTGCGGGGGAGGGGAGGTTTTATCAATGAATACAATCATAGATAAAGAAAAAGTACTTCATATCCCACGGAGTTCTTATATTCAATTGAACTTTCGGGTGTACCCTCCCATAAACTTCAATTGAAACTAAATGTACCAGTTATGAAAATCTCGATGCTCCTCGACTATGTAAAGGAACGAGGCTTTGGATCACAAAACTGATGCAGAATATACTTGGTGCCAATATTTGAGCATGTCATGAACAGGGATAGTGTCATCATACCTCGAATTCCAAGTATTCGCACTGACCTACAGTTTCAATTCAAACAAGTTCAATTTCCAGTTTTACTGTTGCTATTATCAAAGCTAACATTTCAGGTAGCGGGGGTGCATTTGGAAAAGCAATGTTTTTCCCATGGCCAACTATATGTAGCCTGATCGGTGTGTCCAATGCCCAAATCTTCACATATTTGCAACTAACGGAAGAACATAAAAAATGGTATACAGTAGCATCTTAGAATAATATTCTGTTTAGAGCTCTTTTAAAGAGGATTTATATATTAAACGTAGATACTTTCGATTTTTAAAAATATTAATAGTTTAAGTTATTGAATTTTTGTTGTTAATATAATAAATTACGTTTTCAGTTTTTTTAAACTAAGCTCAATTTTAGATGTTTAAATTTTATTGGCTCCAGTCAAGCAATAAAAGAAATTACTATATTACATTATTTACTTTCTAATGATAATGATTACGACTTTGACAGTTATTTAAAGATATCAACGTGAGCGGAGCCACGGGTAAAAGCTAGTAATATTATAAATTTGAATGCAAGTTTGTTTGTTAAGCTTTCACGCCTAAACCACTCCCAATGATTTTAAAAATTGTTTCACCAATGGCGAGTAACATAGGATCGATCAATTGCATGTCTAGAGATCTAGTATCAATTCCAAATGGCTCAATGTGGATTTCGTTACTATTTGTGTTGAGAGGATTTACTATGAATGGTTTTGAATTGCTCAAATCTGTCAGCAAATTCATCTTTAATTTGTTTATAACTGTACTGGAGTAATTCGTGTCAAAAGTTGCACTGGTTTTACCGCGATATTGCTTTAAAAATTGAAAATGAAGTAGTTTGCCACTCTGAATATCTTCTGCAAAAAGAATTAATTTTCCTTCAAAACAAACCAATTCTTCTACCAAAACATAGGCTGGGTTTCCCTTTCCTTGCAGTTTTAGATTCAGCTCATTTAATTTCACTGTAATATCTACCCTAAAGTAAAATTTTTGCAACCATTTGTTGTTATCTAATTCAGGGTGATTAATGCCTTTTTCATTGAGGAATGTTTATATTTCATTTAAGCACAAAGCAAAACGTTTCAACACCTTACCTTTGAAAAGCCATCGCACTTTATTGTGAGGAAGGAGGTCGGAATACTGAGTCACCATTTCGTTTAAGAATTCTTTAAACTGACGATGGTAGGTGCTGTTAACAATCTTGATTATCAAATTCATGACCAACTATTTCGGCCGGAAATGTTTGGACATAAAGCGCTTCTTGATGTATTATGCAGTGAAACGTAAGAATTTCGTGGTTTTATTTTGCTCTGAAGAATCGTTGTTTCCCCTTTATTTTTTCCTGTCATACTTCTGGCTCCATCAGTTACTATTGAAACGATTTTATTTAAATTAATCTTATTGTCTTCAAGGCATTTTTGCACGGCATTCGCTATATCTTCCCCTCTAGTTTGTCCCGAGAGCGGTAGCAATCCTTGCTCTTCTTTTGGACCTTGGGAAGACATATACCTGACAAAAAGGGCAACTTGTGCCGTGTTTTTTATGTCACAAGACTCATCTATAGCAAGTGATAAGGCAGAAGAAAGTTCAATATCTTCCACCTGCAAATATGCTACATTTAAAGACATTTTAGCTATTCTATCGTGTACTGTTTTAGCGGATAGTGGCAAATCTTTGCTTTTTTTTTTCAAGATTTCTGGTATGTTTTTGAAATCACGAAACAGTTCTTAAGATGCACGTATGAAGAAATCTTTGACATACTCAACATCTGTGAATGGTTTGGTGAAAAGCGAATATAAGTAGCTGAGAGATAGAAATGGTGCCTAATCCTCGTTAATCGATTCAAAACAATTTTTAAATGTTTTTTTTTCATAAAAAAATAATATTTTTGTATGGAACTAAAGAGCCGCAGGTTGCCGACCCCTGACATGGGGTATATTTTATTCCCGTATTCCTACGGGAACGGAAACTATACGGGTGAACACCAAATTGAACTAATGAAATCGTTGTTTTGGTTAATGAAGACCGATGCTTTCCATGAGACATAGTGCTACGCGTATATAATAATACGCTGGCACATGTCATAATTTTTTTTATGACAGCTAGCTCACTGTTCAATTAAATACGGCATCAGCTGTTTCGGATGCACTTTTAAAAATAAATGAGAGCTTCATAAACAAAAAGCAATTTAAGAAACAAAAAAATTATAACTTTTACGTTTAGTTTCAATCCTACTTTTTTTTTTCTTTATTTATATTTTCCTGTTACATTTACGCAGAAGTTACTGTTTATATTTTTGAGGTTAGGTGTCACATTTATCTATTTTCTTTCTTTCTTCTTAATTTTTCTTTAGCTTTTAGTTCCACTTTTTTTTCTTTAGGATGTCTCACAAGCGTAAATCAAACCGCCAATCTAATATTAGAAATGCGAATGTGTGTGTTTTTTTTCTCTCGTTGCGCTTTCAACGCCTAAGCCGCTAAACCGATTTCAAAAACTCTGTCACCAATGTAAAGCTATATTATCCGCGAGTAACATAGGATATATTTTAACTCTGTTTCCTACGGGAACACCCTTCTCCCCGCCAAGTTGGCGCAAAATTATACAAATACCGGAAATTTAAAAAAAAAAAAATTCTCAGATTTGTAACAAATAACTAAAATAAAGTGTAATTTAATGTCTTTACTAAAAGCAATTTTAAATGTCTTTAATTAAATGTCAAACTATTAGTATGTTGTGTCTATTAAATGTCAAACTTTGAGAAATATCGGCAAGTTGGCTACATTCTCTATTCCAATAATCTCAGAAATTTTAATACAAATTTCCTCCCACGTTTTAAAAAGAGAAATGAAAAAGTTTTAGAGAGCCAATTGCGTTATGTTGAAAGCTCTATATATAGTAATATCAAATGACAGTTTCATAAAAAATTTTGATTTATTGAATATTCAATACTTTGAAATTTTTTCAAAAAAAATAATTTCAATACAAGGCCATGTTTTGTAAGAAATTTTTTGCCTATACTGAACTTTGATATTTTATACGGATATATTACTATGAAGATATACTAGATATTACTATGGAAGAAGCCATACAATGTTCATTGCCAAATAAAATTAAGGAACTTTAACGCTATACTTATATCATCTTGCGGTTTTTCTAATCCTCAAACCCTTTGAAATAAGTACAAAGAGTACTTGGCGGAAGATATTTTGCGACAACTTCAGCATGTACAAGCACACACACACACAGATATGTCTTTCACTGAACACATCTACAACAAAAGGATAATAATTTTAAAAAAAAAAAGGTTTTCACAATGGTTGGGAAGAAACTACATGATTTTGGAATAATTAGTCCGTGACAAGTCGTCGGAAATGACTTCGATAATGAAATTGCACGAGAATTAGACTATGACGATTTTATAGCATTGTAACAGAATTAATCCCTCAATTAACTCTAGATCAAAGTCGTTTTGAATGAAGTGTTATATAAAACAAAATCCAACAGTGGTGCACTCTTTTTTTCTCGACGCCCCTGGAGAAACCGGTAAAACGTTTTTGATAAACTTATGAATGACCATTAGAAAAACCAGAAGATAACAGCTGTTGTGGTTTCTTCCGGTATAGCCACGACACTACTGACCAAAAGTCGTACCGCACATTCCGTTAGAAAATTACCGTTCAATCTTGCACATCGAGATTCACCCGTCTGCAATTTCAGCAAATATAGCTTTCGAGGCACTATATTTCGACAATGTTAGCTTTTAGTGTGGGACGAAAGTACGATGTCTCACAAGATATAGAAGCGTTAAGTCGGACTCTTCAAGATTTACGAGATAGTACAGATATTATGAAGGAATGGTGGTTTTATTGGCTGGTGATTTCAGACAAACTCTCCCAGTAATCCAGAAGGTTTCACCAAATGATTTAATCAAAGCATGAATTAAATCGTCAAGCTTACCTGCGAAAGTTGAAAAATTCAGTCTAAAAATCTTCGAATATCAGAGTGCATATTAAAAACGCCGCCGATTCAGGACATTATGGAGAGACGCTATTGAAAATCAGAGATGGATGTTTGGATGCAGATGCTGCAGTTTATATTTTACTTTCCACAGAATTTTGTGATTCAGTAAAAAATTATGTAGATCGTAATGCTGAAGTTTACCCGGGCTTGCAACCAAATTTAAATTGTGATGAGTGGTTGTGCGTAAGATCAATATAGATGCTTAACAATGACATTGTCAATAAAATCAACACTGAAATTTTAAATAACGTGAGGGAGAAAATGAAGGAATATTTATAATTGGACAGTCATGGATACAGAAAAAATACTTCATATCCAACGGAATTCTTAAATAAGCTTGAACTTTCGGGTGTACCCTCAAATAAACTTCAATTAAAACTAAATGTACCAGATATAGTTATGCAAAATCTTTATCCTCCTTGAGTATGTAATGGAACGATTCTTTGGATCACAAAATTGATGCAGAATATACTGGTGCAACTATTTTGAATGGTGTCAGGAAAGGGGAAAGTGTAACCATACCTCGAATTCCAATGATCCCCACTGACCTACCGTTTTAATTCAAATGTTTAATTTCCAATCAAACTCAGTTATGAAATTAGTATTAACAAAGCGCAAGGGCAAACTTTACAGGTAGAAGGGGAGCATTTTGAAAAATCATTTTTTTAAACCTATGGCCAACTATATGTAGTCTGTTTGATTATGTTCAATGCCCGAATTATTCACACATTTGCACCGGATGAAAGAGCATATAATACATAGTATACATTAGAATCCTAGAATAATGTTCTGCTTTGGGCACTTTTAAAGAGGAATTATTTATTAAACGTAGGATACTTTCAACTTTTTAAAATATTAATAGTGTAAGTTATTGAATTTTGGTTGGTAAATATTATAATAAAGTATATATTCATAGTTTTTTAAACTAAGCTCAGTTTTAGAATTTTAATGGTCTACACCAAACATGAAAAAATATTATATGATTTAATTTTCTTAGTGATGATAATGATTATGTCTTCGACAATTATTTAAATACATCAAAGCAAGTGAAACCTCTTGTAAAAGTTAATATATAAATAGAAAAGCCTTAAATTTTTTTGAGAGGCATGAATGTGACTAAATGTTTTTAAGTAACAAATCTGACAGAAAATATTTTCAAAAATTGCACATACATAAAGATTTTTTAATATGGAAGTCATTTTATATTACAACTTCAACAGAAAGCGAAGTTGGGGATATATCACACACTTGACACTTTTCTTTGGTATGAATGAACAAATGTCACCATAATTTATTAATTCTATAAAAAGACAAGCAGCATATTTAAGACATGTAATCCTCAACAGAAATGATAGCTTTTCTTTGATTTATATATCAAAATGTGCATTTAAAGAAGAGAAATTTTTTTTAATATTTCACAAACATGAGGTTTTTTTCCCTTGGTATGAATAAGTAAATGCCTCTTTAAATTACTTCTTTGACTGAAAGCCATATTACATATTTCGCAAACATGAGGTTTTTCCTTTGTATGAATACGTAAATGCTCCTTTAAGTTACTACTTTGACTAAAAGCCTTGTTACATATTTCACAAACATAAGGCTTATCCTTGGTATGAATACGTAAATGTTTCTGTAAGGAACAACTTTCAGAGAAAGCCTTATAACATATTTCACAAACATGAGGCATTTCCTTTGTATGAATACGTAAATGCTTTTTTAAGTTACTACTTTGTCTAAAAGCCTTGTTGCATATTTCACAAAAATGAGGCTTTTCCTTCATATGAATAAGTAAATGTATTTTTAAAATAACACTTAAAGAGAAAGCCTGTTGGATATTTCACAAATATGAGGCTTTTCTTTGGTATGAATACGTAAATGTATTTTTAAATGATCACTTCGAGAGAAAGCCTTATTGCATATTGCACAAACATAAGGCTTTTCCTTGGTATGAATACGCAAATGCACATTTAAATTTTCACTTCGAGAAAAAGCCTTATTGCATATTTCGCAAACATGAGGTTTTTCCTTGGTATGAATACGTAAATGTATTTTTAAATGACCACTTCGAGAGAAAGTCTTATTGCATATTTCACAAACATGAGGCATTTCCTTGATATGAATACGTAAATGTTTCTTTAAGGAACCACTTTCAGAGAAAGCCATATTACATATTTCGCAAACATGAGGATTTTCCTTTGTATGAATACGTAAATGCTTCTTTAAGTTACAACTTTGACTAAAAGCCTTGTTGCATATTTCACAAACATAAGGCTTTTCTTTGGTATGAATACGTAAATGTTTCTTTAAGGAACTACTTTCAGAGAAAGCCTTATAACATATTTCACAAACATGAGGTCTTTCCTTGGTATGAATACGTAAATGTTTCTTTAAGGAACCACTTTCAGAGAAAGCCTTATAACATATTTCACAAACATGAGGCTTTTCCTTGGTATGAATACGTAAATGTTTCTTTAAGGAACCACTTTCAGAGAAAGCCTTATAACATATTTCACAAACATGAGGCTTTTGCTTGGTATGAATACTTAAATGTATCTTTAAGGACCTACTTTCAGAGAAAGCCATATTACATATTTCGCAAACATGAGGCATTTCCTTTGTATGAATACGTAAATGCTGCTTTAAGTTACTACTTTGACTAAAAGCCTTGTTGCATATTTCACAAACATGAGGCCTTTCCTTTGTATGAATACGTAAATGCTTCTTTAAGTTACTACTTTGTCTAAAAGCCTTGTTGCATATTTCACAAACATGAGGCTTTTCCTTCATATGAATAAGTAAATGTATTTTTAAAATAACACTTAAAGAGAAAGCCTTGTTGCATATTTCACAAATATGAGGCTTTTCTTTGGTATGAATAAGTAAATGTATTTTTAAATGATCACTTCGAGAGAAAGCCTTATTGCATATTGCACAAACATAAGGCTTTTCCTTGGTATGAATACGCAAATGCACGTTTAAATTATCACTTCGAGAAAAAGCCTTATTGCATATTTCGCAAACATGAGGTTTTTCCTTGGTATGAATACGTAAATGTATTTTTAAATGACCACTTCGAGAGAAAGTCTATCATATTTCACAACATGAGCTTTCCTTCTATGATACAAATGTTCTTTAAGAATTCAGAAAGCCATATTACATATTTCGCAAACATGAGGCTTTTCCTTTGTATGAATACGTAAATGCTTCTTTAAGTTACTACTTTGACTAAAAGCCTTGTTGCATATTTCACAAACATAAGGCTTTTCCTTTGTATGAATACGTAAATGCTTCTTTAAGTTACTACTTTGACTAAAAGCCTTGTTGCATATTTCACAAACATGAGGCCTTTCCTTGGTATGAATACGTAAATGTTTCTCTAAGGAAACACTTTCAGAGAAAGCCTTATAACATATTTCACAAACATGAGGCTTTTCCTTGGTTTGATTACGTAAATGTATGTTTAATGTACCACTTTGAGTGAAAGCTTTACTGCATATTTGACGAGCTTCAGGCTTTTCATTGGGCAGATTACTGAAGTGATGTTCTAAGATACCATTTCGTGAGGTAGCCATTTTGTTTGTGTATAAAATTTGAAATTTCCAAGTGAAATTACGCAATTCCTTATTTAATTTGAAGTGACGTAAAGATGGTGTGTCTGTTTTGTGGAAATTGGTTTATAATTACATAATTTTTTATGAGAAGAAACATCTCTTTCGAATGCAATACTAAAATCAGTAATCCAGCTGTATTGGAAATTAATGCACAAAATGAAGTCCAGCTGAATATTGCATTTTTGGATTAAATATGATATCAAACTTTTTTCAGTTTAGTTAACTGAAAATACTTTAAAATGCATTCAATGACTTCAAAATTCAGAAATGACACAGATTAACTTATGTTCCATAAAACAATATGCTTGCAGTGAACGATAAACAGCTTGTATCCTTTTATAATTCATTAATGTTTGGTTTGATGTAACAACCCTTCATAAAAGCAATACTTTGGTGATGAGTCTAATACTTTTAAACAAATGTTATTAGCATGCAGTTGAAGACCCTTGAAACTGCATAGAAATCATTTCTCTGATTGGATATCTTAAGAACTTATAAGACTTAAAATTCGAAACACTCCAAAATTTATACGACTTTACTATAATTACTCTCATGGAAAAGCAGCTAACTGTTTGGGAGTCAACATCGTTCAAACAAAAATACATTGACAAGTTTTTTCCAGTATGTTTCCAATAATTTCTTTCTATTGCTAATGATATTAATGTCTTATCTGAATGAGAAAACAGTTTAAATCTAAAACTCTAAATTCCTAAGGATCCTTTTAAATTCCACTTTAGGACCTTTGATGTTAAACATAGAAAACTTAGCTAAAATACTTCATATTTATACAGTTCAACTTCTTTTCTCTAAAAATTTTTATAAATGTTTTCAGACATCTGGGATTTTTTTAAGCCTCTGATTTTCTTTCTTGTTTTGGTTTGATTCTGGAATTCTACACTTGTCTAAAATCTCCTATTATCCTGAAAATAAAAAAATAGCCATTGATATCAACATTGAAATTATGGAAAAAAATAGTTCAACTAGAATATGTAGTTGAACGAAATAACTAAACATCAGTTTCCAATATTCATACATTTAAGAGAAACAATCCCTCTTTCAACATTTTTTGCTGTATCATTTAAAATATTCATTAGTAGTTTGAGATTTCTCATGCAAATACTCAAATTTTCATGAGAACAATATTTTATGCACACTGATTTTGCAGTATATCATGCTAGATTTGATAGACTCAAATAATTTCCGTTTACAGAATTGTTTCATTTACCCTGTCCCTTTCCAAAAAGACTATCATCTACCATCTTCTAAACTGCATCTCTTTTTACCTAAACTTGACAGGATTGGGTAAGATAGAAAATGTACCGATTTGCTTAAAAAACAGTTTATCTTGTTTTGAAATTTAAAATAAAGCAGATGCAAATCAATTTGTAAAAAGTGTCATAGAAAGTCGGTAGATACGTGATTTATGAATCTTGAAAATCTTGCATCAATGATTGTTACTATACCTAGTCGTCCCCAATGTTCTACCAGAAATGAAATCCAAATTTGGCTCTGATTTTAAAAATTGGACTAATCCCATTCCTTCATCTTTATCAAAATCAATGTTGAGATCATTACCAAGTATAAGTGGAAGTACATGATATTATTTTCCCAGTAGCTTAGAACCACCTTCTGTATATGCTAATAATGTCTTGTGGATATAATCTATAATGTCAGTAACATTCTGATTGACAGAAATATAAACTGTGACAACAACAATGGGTTTACCGTTAGGTAAAGTGCATCTCACGGCCCCTATATCTCCCAAATTGGATTTACGTACTGGGTACGTTTCTTCTCACAAAATCATCATGATTGCCAATAAACTTATGTTGCGAGTCACACACGTTTTGATAGATGGCGACTCTATACCGGGGTCTTAATACTTGGGTCTTTCTATACCGTGTTACGTTTAAAATTTTCAATTTCAACTAATTCCTAATTGCAAAGTCATGCTTCTGATAACGTCAAAATGTGTGCTTTTTACACAATATTACCATGGAGATCCTGTGCATGTGGCCGGAGACTGGCATTTGAGAGAAAAGAGAATCATATCCTCTCCATCCATTTTATTGATCATAATTTGATCAATTGTAGTAAGATGAAGAGTAGAAAGCCAGATAAACTCAGTCACCTCTGTCCGGTGGCTGTTACTGATTTGTGAAGATACTGCTACAAAGGGAATATTCTAACGGAGTATATTGGTTGTGTTGTTGAAAAAAAGTCTATTTTTGATAATCATTCTTCGTTACTTTGAAATTCAACGCACCAAAACAGTATTAAATACATACCGCCAAACTCGGCGACTTTCAATTGTTATAGTCAACTTCTTTGTCAAAAGAGATAAGGCATGAATTTTCGCTTGGTTCGAACGCGGGTTTTCGACCTCAATTACGCTATAAAGAGAAACGCTAATAAATGTAGTTTGCGAATTATTTTTAAAGTTTTAATTTTTTTGAGGGCTTTACTTTTAAAATATACTTTCTGAATTTCTCTGTTAGATAAGAAATAACGGTAATTTTTAAACAAAAAGTATAAGAAAAAAGCTACTAAAATGATTTTTTGCAAAAAATGTAGTACACACTAGTACAAAAAAGTATTAAAAAAATTTTAATCCGTAATTTTTAAACAATTTTTTTAATCTTTGAACAAAACATGGATAACAACATTTGACACTTGAAAAAAAGTTTGTGTGATTATGTTTATAAATAACAACGTTATTCAATGTTTAATGAGAATTTTGAGTATTTTTTGAAAAATCGCAACAAAAAAAAGTTTTGGGTTTTTCATATTTTAAATCACTGAGTCGAAAAGAACAAAGTATGAACTTTTTTAGTACAGACTTTCGATACATTCTGATGTAAGAAATTCACATACAGAACGATTGAAAAACTCTTTTCATAAAAATGCATTAATTTTGGCTCGTTTTAGAAAAAATCGTAAAAAATGCAAAATTTCGAGATTTTGTAAAAAAAAAAAAACCTTATTGTGGCGAAATAAGTGATCCTTCCGATTTCGTGTTATTTTTTTGTCTGATTTTTATAGGAAAAGAACAATCACAATTTTAAAAATGAAGAAAAAGTAGAAACTCTGCCTTCTCTTTATTCAGACAAAGATTTAGCGCATGCGCAGAAGCTAGCGTAACACTTTTTTTTAATTTCACATTTCATAATATTTCCATACCCTGGGGTCTTTATATGAAAATCTGTTTTCAAGGAGTAAACTCTAAGAATTTTTTAATTAAAAAGGGGAAAACTTAAGAATTCTACAATGTGATTAAATTTTAAAAAATATATCTAAGTACTTTTTTTGGGTAATCTATAAGTTTTATTAATTAAAATTAATTTTGAAATTGATAAATTGTTCTTTTGAATCTCAAATATTCTATAATTTCTGCTACAGTACATCTTAAGATAGTATACATAAGCGATATTTACATGCGTAAAAATATGAATAATTACAGTGAAATATGTTTAACGTGAAAATGCGTAAGACCAGCGTTTCTAAAACTGTGGGGCGTGACAACTCTACGAGTGGGGCGCGAGCATATTGAAAAGTCAAAACAAAAGATTATTTAAAAAAATTCCTAATTTACTGAAAGTAAACAAACATAACAAAAAATAAAATACACATTTTAACTGATATATTACACTTATAAATGAATTAATGCTACACAATGCATTTTATGATTAATTTAACAATACTAAGTTCAGAGAATAAGTTTAATAATTACCAGGGACCCCATGGGCTTGTCATATAAAAAAATCATATACAAAAATTAGCACTCATCTTTATAATTTGCCTGTTTATAATTAATCCTTCTGTCGATTAAAATTTACGCAATTGGCTTCCCAATGCCAACCGTTTTCTACGTAGACGCACACATGTGATGAATTGGGGGGGGGGGAGAATCCTTTGAAATAATCCTTTTGCAAATTCTTCTACCTTTTGATTCACCTTTGATTTGTGCTTGTATCCCTGTACTTAAAACTTCCTACCACTATTGATTGAGTATTGACTACTTACGTTTGTAAGCCTTGTGTTATACTTGTTGGCACACAAGGAGTCTACCTAGTCTCAAAAAAAAAAATCCTTTGAAATAAGTAAATCCTCTGCAAACATTGTAAGGTAATTTTATTGCATTCCAAAGCCTTCGAAATAATTTTATGGATAGCAGCGCAGAGAAAACATCATACTTCAGAAAACGTATATATACATTCGGGAAAATTCACGCTTTGACTGAGCGAGATGTTTATATACGCTGGTGGCACTTAAGAGGTTAAGGTTGTATCGTAGTTTTAGATCAAAATACAGAAAGTAATTGAATTTCAATACATTGTTATTGTATGAGGGGGGCGCGTTGAAAATTGTAACTGAATATTAGGTCGCGAATATTGAAACTTTGAGAAGCACTGGCGTAAGACGAAACATTAGCACGAAATAATACAAAGGTCCCGACAAACTTCTATGTATTTTCATGCATTTCTTTTCCTTGAAACGAAAAGATAACCCTACACAACAGTGCAATCATTACACCTTTTGAGTTATTGAAAAGCATTCAGGTGCATTTTGGCCTTTGCAATGCCGCTGCTATATGTCATGGATTCATAGATGAAGTCATACGAAATCTTCCATTTGTGATAACTTTTGCAGATGACATTCTGGTCGCATCTTCCGCCGTCTATTCACACGCTTACAACACTACGGACTGCCTTTAAAAACCCTCAAAATGTATTTTTGATATAAGTTCTATAGGTTTCCTAGGCTTGAATCAGGAATCGAAAATTTATCAGATCGATCGATTGAATTTTAAATTTTCCCCAACCTAATACTCTCATACAATTAAGACGTTTCCTTCGGTTACTTAATTTTTAAAGGCATTTTGTTCCAAAAGCTGCTTATTTATCAGCTCCACCAGTTAAATCTTTGGAACGAATTAAAAATTTTAAAAAGTCTAAGAAAATTTCATGTAAAAATTTGCGTGACTCAATTAACCGGACAGAAAAAGCTGGTGAGGCATTTATTGATGCCAAAAACACTCTAGCTGATGCAACTCTTCTACGACATACTATTCCCGGAGCAAAATTAAGCCTTTGGATTAATGCAGCGTTTCTCAAACTGTGGGGCGTAATAACCCTACAAGGGGGGCGTGAGCATATCGTAAATAAAAAGATTTTTTTAAAAAAATAACTGGAATGAAGTGAAACAAAATACTTCCTGACATAATAAAAAATAAACATTTACACTATTATAATTAATATATATCATCTGCCGATAATACGTCATCAAAAAATAAAAGTTTCAATCTTTGATCCTATAACCAAATAAAAAAACATTTTGTTTGAATTGCTGTAATCCCTCATTGAGAGATTTTTTTTATTAAATTTTTTTAAAGCTAAAATACGACTACTTCTGAGAAAAACATAACCAAGATCTAGAATCAAAAATATTTCAGGAAGTTAAAAAATTCATTACTGCTAATTATTACTGAATTACTGTACATTAGCTGTAAGAAGAAAAGGACCACTTAATTCACTTTTCACTCCTTATCAAGCAAGGGAAAAATCTGCTGAAATAATGCCTAATACTCAGGATAGCAAAACTTAATTTAAGAAAAGCGATGAACATGAAACTAAAGGAAAATTTTCAAATATTTCCTAAAGAATTTCATCGACTAAAATATCAAGCCACAAGACACACTGTGCCCTGTCAAACAGACACAAGTAAGAACAAGTTCAACATCCAATTTGTCGATCTTTAAAGGACAGTAAAACTAAAATAACTTAAACAAAATATGACAGATTCACCTGAAGATAGCATTCCTGTAATATTAGTGAAAAGTATCTGTGTGATTTGTGTCCTTTATTAAGGTCACGAACATTTCAATCATTTAAGTTCAGTTTCATTGGATTTTTTTCTCAAATTATCAAAGAAAAATTGAAAAGTCCTTGAAAGTAGGTAAGTATACTTTCTCCTAGTTAAATTATTCACTAGAATTGTGATTTTTATTGTGTGCAATATAAAAATTATAATAAAAAAGATTGAGGTGACTCAGCCACCCCACGAGACCATTAATGTTAGTATTGAGTGCGCGTCTGCTCGCGGGTTAAGACATTTTGAAGCCTTCTCGCTTTAAATATTGAAAATAACAATTATTTTTCATCAGAATTTTATATTCTTTTTCAGGATTTAACATTAATTCTAAATGCTAATTTTGTGAGAAGTTCATTTAAAACAATTTACAATATCACCATTCATTTAAGAAACCATTTTACATAGTCGTGCACTTGGTTTTACTCTCCTTGCAACTCAGCCATTATATCATGAATAATATTTTATTTTTTTAAAAAATGAAATCGTGCAAAGAGCGGATACTTCAGTCAGTACACTGTTTTTGTATCAATACTACACAAGGAATTTTTAACTAATTTCTTAATACTAAATTAAGAACAATTTTAATAATTATTAATGACTTCCAAGGGCTCTTCTTGCAGAGAAAATTTTTCAAAGGAAAGCTTAATATTAAAAATTGATATAGTTCAGGTTATTTTTCTATATTTAACTGAGATCTATACTTTGTCTTCAAAGCAGTCACTGCAAAAAAATCCTGTTTCACAAAGATAGGATGTTGAAAATGGGGTAGTATAGTATACGAAATGCTTTTGCTTTCACTGTAGAAAATTCATCATCCATCTCTGCCCAAAATTCAAAGAGCGATCTATTACAAAAGAGACTTTTAATTTCGCCATTGGATGTAAAATCTATGAAGATTTCTTCTTCGGCAGTTGAGAGCCCTTCTGAAGTATTTTGAAATGAATCCTTAACCCACTCGTAACTTGCTATCAAGCTGTCCTCAG
Organism: Trichonephila clavata; assembly: GCA_019973975.1. Lineage (NCBI taxonomy): Eukaryota > Metazoa > Arthropoda > Arachnida > Araneae > Nephilidae > Trichonephila > Trichonephila clavata. Next base: position 53,937 of record BMAO01034095.1, read on the forward strand.
CACACAAGAAGATACTTTTTAAAATTCTTTGCCAACATGATTAAATGATTTTCAATGGTTTTAAAAACAACTTCCACATGTTTTTCGGATTTGTAAGTTTTCACAAATAACACACAGGAGCTTTTTGCTCTCTATTCACTTCGTTAGTGGTAAATCCAAAATTTAAGTATTCTTTAGAATATTTCCTTGATTTAATTTTCGGAACCATGCTCGCCTGTGTACTTATTGGTACTCTATTATCGTCAAAAGTTTGCTTCCGACTTAGAAGTGTATCTATGATTTTGTTTTAATCTACTGCCGTAAATACTTAACACTGTGAATTACTAATGCGCACGTGCAAATTATAAAATGCACATTCAAGATAGATTCGGTAGCTTTCTGCTGGGCCGTATACATACGTTAGCTATCTCACGCGGGTCGCAACATGAGGATTAATGGAGGGGGAGGAAAAATGCTTTAGGATCAAGGTAACATAGAAAATGTAAAATGTGGAAATTAATCAAAATAATATAACTCTTATTTTGCTTTTTTAAATTATTATTTTTATGTTTTATTTTGTCACTGAATTTCTCTAAATTAGAAGCATTTAAGATTATTTCACAATTTCTACATCAGTAAAAGGTTTCATATGATAACCAATGGTATAATGATTTCATAGGGTGCCTTTGTTATCGCTGAGATATTACCATTGACAAATATTTTTTTGCTGTTGTAAAGATTATTCAAGAAAGACTAGTTATCATCTCTTGAAAGAGATCTTCACAGAAAAGTGTCATTGAACGATTCCTGTTTATTGGTATTTTTTAAATGCACTTTCATGACAAATCAAACAAATACTGAACCATACTTGATTTTCGCTAAAAAAAATCAGCTTCTCAATTATCTTAAAAAAATATTCTACTTTCTTCGAATATTTTTCGCTTGCAAAATATGAAAGATAAATAAAAATTAGTTTCACTCATAAAATAGTTGTCTATTGTCACTAATCGTTGGGAAATATCAATCCCCCCCCCATACGACATCGACTGCAAAATTGATATATTTGGTTTTTTAGCAAAGAATTTCCCACCAAATTTTCATTAATACATAAACGAATTTCTCAGAGCAATGGGTTAAGACCGGGACACTTAAAAAGGCCCGGTGGGCCGCAGGTTGAGTATCATTGTACTAGACTATTTTTCTAATGACATTTGTACTTTTAGAAATGGATGATGGAGGAAATAAATCTGTAATTAAATATCATTTTGCAATCTGCTCGAACTTAAAAATTAGAGAAAGAAAAACAACATAATTATCCTATAACATAAAAGAAATTTACTTAAAATAAATATTACTTTAAAGCGACTTACACATAATTTAATATGCATCTTGTTAATTGGTACAGTTTATATTTAAGATCATAATGTAGCTTTAGTGTCAAAGTGCATTATTATTGCATTCAATTCATTATTATTGTATAAGGGGGGCCTGATAAAAATTATGATTGAAAATTGGGTCGCCAGTATTGAAAGTTTGAGAAGCACTGGATTAATGCAAGCGACAAAGTTGTAGGTTTTTGTTTCTTATCCCAGATGGTATAGCTCAGTGATTCCCAAAGTGGTTTCTATAGACCCCCAGGGGTTTATGATGACCTCCAAGGGGTCTACGTCAGTGGAAAATTAATTTGTTGGCCCATGAGGTGTGAGTGGGGGTCTATGTGATACTGGCTCTCAATCTTGATCGTGACTTGAATTTTAAAAGAAAATTTTTATAAAAAGTGTAAATCAAAGTCTACCTACTTAAGAGATTTATTTACTAAAGGAGGTTGATTTGCCTTTACAAGGTGGTAGCATAAATTTTATTAAACAAGAGCATTTCAGCTTTTTCTTCCTGATTTAAACTAAAGAAGTATAATACTGGAGGACCCGAATTTTCTAAATTTGTCACAGACAATCTATCAGAACGTTTTAACCTACGTTCAACATTTAAATGCCTTTTATTCAGATTTTGAAACCAGGTTTGGGAATGCTTTGACTATGGCAATACTACAGTAGGCAATGAATTCATATGGTTTTATTGAAAAAAAAATGTCACATTACAATATGAACTAATAAGCACAAACGAAGATCTTTAAGTTTTTAGAAACGGATGCCAGCAATTTTGGCTTTAAAAAGTCAAACCTGTTACTTGTCCTGACTTATGGAATATCACAAGGAAGTTTTTCATTGCTTTTCCAAGAGTGAAGGAATTTCAGCGCGGTTGCCAATCTCGAAAAAAAAAAAGAAAAAACTGGACACTACTAACAGAGGAGATTTAAAATTAAACCAGACAAGATAGATACCAAATATTGAAAATTTGATACTGTAGTGATAGAGATTCCTCCCTCCCATTAAAATAATTTGTTTGTTGTTTAATTAGTTTATTTAACAGCTTTATTTATTAATTAAGTTTAATTTAATTCATTAACATGTGCTTTTTAAATTTTAAACACCATTTCATTACAGTTAGAAATTTAATTCCTTTAAAGTAGAGGTATTAGTACCAGCTGTTAAAAAGAATTTAAGTTGATAAATTTGCAAAAATTCAATATTAATTAATATTGACTACCTCAAACCGAAAAACATGGCAAGGGGTCTACCAGACAAAAAAGTTTGGGAGCCTCTGGTATAGCTTAACGACAGCCTCTCCATAAAACCGAAAATCGCAAAAGATAAATGTCACATCCGAAACATACTTGAAAAGGAACTAGGCATCCACATCAATCTAGATAAAGAATTATGTGAGCCCTGTATTTTCATGACAAAGCACACAGGTCATCATTTGGTACCAGGAAGAAAGACTCTGGGCCTGGTCAACTGATTTCAGCAGATGTTTGTGGACCATTTGACGAGTCATTTTAGAAGAAAAAGTATCTGGTTGTATTCAAAGACAGCTTCACAAAGTTTCGCTATGGTTACCTAGTAAAAGAGAAGTCAGAAGTAAAGAAGGTGTTAGAACACATGCTTGCACATACGACATTGGGATATTCTGTGAAAGAATTCCTCTGTGACAATGGTGGAGAATTTGATTGCAAAACTGTTAGAGAAATTTTACATTCAAATGGAATTACTCAAAGGCTGACAGCACCTTACACCCCAGAACAAAATGCAGCCAGTGAACGAGAAATGCGAACCACTATTGAAATGGCCAGAACATTCAAATACTCAAATCCTGAAGTCAGTTTCCCTGCAGCCATCTGGGCTGAATTAGTTAACTCTGCCATATATATACTAAACAGAACTGGAAAATCGTCAATAAAAAATGCAAGTCCATATGAGGTTTGGCTCAAAAAGAAACCCCAGTTAAAACACTTGGGTATAATAGGATCTCCATGCTACACTCACGTTCCAGCTCAGAAGAGAAGGAAAATGGATAAGAAGGCCATCCAAGGGTATGTTGTGGGATATGATGGAGATGAACGATACAGAATATGCCTAAAGAAAGAACACAGAGTAATTTTATCTAGAGATCTAATATTTCAAGAAAAAGCAGGCAAGTGTGATGACCATACAGAACTGAAATTAGAAGACGGGATAAGAGAACATACAAATCAGGGAAAGTATGAAGAACAGCTCATAAAAATTGAGGACAATCCTATAGAAAGGACACAAAGCTAAAAAGACTTAAGTGATTCTGAGAGTGAAGAAGCAGCTGAACCTACATCAGATAGACAGCTGAGGAATCGCTCACTTCTGCATAAACCAAAACGGTTTGAGGATCATGGACGCAGAGTAAAAGTTAGATTACTATAATCCTGAAACATATGAAGAAGCAGTGAACTCCAAGGATAGCATCAACTGGAAGAAAGCCATGGAGAATGAAATGAATTCATTAAGTGAAAATCATACTTGGGAGCTAACAGACCTACCAGTTGGGGCTAAAGCAATTCCCTGTAAATGGGTTTATAGACTCAAAACAAATCCAGATGTCACATCAACAATTATAAAGCAAACTTGTTGCGAGGGGCTTCAGTCAACACCAGGGCATTGATTACAGTGGCCAAATTAGGAACAATACGGACAGTTTTAAGCATTGCAGCTGAAAAAAGGATGCACTTGACTCAGTTTGATGTATCAACAGCATTCCTTTATGGAGATCTGGAGGAAACCATATAACTGCAACAACCAGAGGGTTTCGATGATGGTTCAGGAAGAGTATGTAAACTCAAGCGCAGTCTGCATTAAAACAATCACTACGCTGTTGGAACAAGAGTTTTGGTCAATTTTTAACAGATCATGGTTTTAAAGCAAGTGAAGCAGATCTATGCATTTACATTCAGGAAAGAAAAGGTAGAAAATTATTGATAGTGTTGTATGTTGATGATGGATTAATTGCTGCACCTGACCAACAGGACTCTGAAATGTTTATCAAGGAGATGAAATTAAAATTCAAGATCTCAGTAGAAGTTTCCTGTTTTCTAGGTCTTGAAATTGAGCTTCATAAAGACAATTAAATATCGATCAGTCAAAAAGGATATGCCAGAAAGATATTTAAGTGTTCTGGTTTTGAGGAATGCAAACCTGTAGCTGCACCCATGTTTAAGGATTGCAGATTGCAAAATTCAGAAACCAAAAACTCTCATTTTCCATATAGTGTAGGATTTCTTTCGAGATCACTTGAAAACCCATCTGCAGAAGATACAGTCAGGGTAAAGAGAGTATTCCGCTATATAGCTGGCATATCATGCTACAGAAACAAAAGGTGTTATACATTATTATAGTGATTCAGATTTTGGTGGAAGAACCAAAACAAGTCGATCAACCTCTGGATATGTTACGATATATGCTGGAGAAGCTATCACATGGCGCAGCCAAAGGCAAGCAATTGTTACCACTTCAACTACTGAAGCTGAGGTTATAGCAGCCAAAGAAGTAATTTGGCTCTACAGACTGATTCAGGGCATAGTGAACTTGAGGGAAATTCTCACACTTCAAGTGGACAACAGGGCAGCGGTAAAGTTGTCACACAACCAAGAATATCATTGAAGGAGAAAGCACATAGAAATAAAACATTTCTTTATGCATGAGAAAGTTTTAGAGGGAAAATTAAATGTGAAACAAGTGTCAACTGAGAAACAAGTCTCTGACATTTTGACAAAACCCTTGATGAAGTCAAGACTATTAACATTGTGTAATCAAATGGGAATGTTTTGACAAAATCCAGTTAACAAGGGAAAGTGTTAAACATAATGACTTTAAATGGAATGTTAACATGGTTTTGTTGTTATGCCAATAGATGGCGCATGTATCTCTCATTTGTATTTATAGTTTTTCTTTCTCGTGTAATACCATTCTAGCTCTAGCCACCTAGTGTGCAGGTTGTTTAATTCTGTGATAATTTTTGTATTACATAAATAATAAAAACTTAAACAGATGAGAGCATGAGGTTAGCCTTAATTGATTTACAGAATTCTGATGTTATCAAAAATCAATTCAAAGAAAAATCGATATTAGAATTTTATAAAAACTTACCCGAGGATTTTTCGTGCTTAAAGCAAAATGCAGTTGCATGTGCCACTTTTTTTCTTTGGCGGAACTTACATTTGTGAGCAAACTTTCTCACCAGTTAATTTAAACAAATCAGAAATAAGAAATAGAATAGCGGATAAAAAACTTTCTTCTGTTCTACGTATTGCCATAAGTCTTCAGCACAACGTAAAATCAATAACTTCAAATATTCAGTCCCAGCCATCTCATTAAATTTTACAAATGTTAAGCACTAATTATTTTTCAAAATTTAAATTGTGTTCTCTGTAAAATAAGCAAAAATTTTCCTGTTATATAATTTCAAGTTTGCCACCTTTTTAGCAGGAATTGTTTTGGAGCTAAAGTAATTTAATCATTCCGAAAGTGTTTGTGTTTCATCCATTTATCAACTGTATAATGCGTACATGAGTAAAATAAGTAAGGTAATAATTGTGATAAATGCTTATTGTCACAAAACAGTGTTTCCACATTTATAACAATTACCATCGGTAATTCTTTGGCCCTCGATATGATCCTATTAAATTTTATGGCCCTTCATCCTGAAAAGGTTGTACACCTCTGATATAGAATATAAAATATGTCAAAAGTTTGGCAAGCTTTGGTGGATAAAAAAAAAACTTTTGTTTCAAAAAAATCTTTGATTTAAATTACACAGTATTATATTTATAAAAACATTTCCCCCCAAAGAAATCTAATAATGTATATTTATTTGATACCATACTTTGGAAGCATCGGTAAAGAAAATTAAAGTAATGTAAATAATAAAGATTGTGTGTAAGATAAATTAAAAGACTGTATTCTTAATAGTATATATATATAATAAAATGATCTGTTTCATTGAAAATAGGAAGATATCTAATATATATTTTGCAACAATTTACAAAATTTTTCTTAAAGCATAAGAGTGAATAATTATAGCATTGCATAAATTTAAAAATTCCTCACAATTCAAACACATGCTCAACTTATGCATTGGTACATTATATACTGAAGAAAATTCATACCATTCAGATTTATTGTAATAAATTCCTTTTTAAATTTATTTGAACATTATTCATTAGCATTCTAACCAAATGAAACCACTGGTCACTTCAATTTCAAGAGAGTTTTGACTTGGTTCACTTTAAAATATAATTTTTATTTGCTTGCACCCCTTGAAGCACAGAAATTTTGTCATGCTCCAGTAAAAACGTTACAATTTTTAAGAACCTTATATAATCTGATTCTTTCTGAATGTAAATTTTTAAATTTGAATAAGGACAGTTCTTCATATTTTTTTTTACCTACTGATGGATGAAAACTATTTGATTTTCTCAGAATTAAAGTGCACTTATCCACATTCTACATTTTTCTTCTTTGAGAATTATACATTTTTTGAAAACAAAATTTATTGATGTCAGAAAACAGAAACATTAAAACATATTTCAAAAGAATCAAACAAAGTGAGGCGAATCGAGAATAAGTGTAGTAAATTCCAATTAACAGACAGTAAAATTCAACACACAAATTACTTTTCTCTTGACTTTAAATATAAAACTTATATATACCAATAAAGTTAAAAGGGAAATAAATTTAAAAAGTCAAGATGTATCATTGCTTATGCCTACTTTTAACACTTATTCACTTTATTTTTTAAAAAAAATTGTTCAATGCAAAGTTTTGCAAACAGTTAAAATTTGGAAAAAAAAGTTATATACCTTTAAATAGTGACTAAAACAATATACTTTTAAGTGGTTAATAATTTAATGAATCTATAAATAAAATTCTTTAATTACATACAATATTTCAAGATAGAAATCACCTGGGTGTCAAGTCTTTCCCGTCAAAAATATATGATAAAATTAATTATTTTTCTAATGAGTAGTATAGAAAGACAAACTGAAACACAGTTACAGGTTTGTTTCTATTTGAAGCATTATTCATTTTAGATGAATTCATATATTAAGAATGAAAGTAAAAACTAACTAAAGTGTAGAATAGAAGGACCCTAAGATTTGGCCAGGATTATCTAGATGCCCGAATGAATTGGGCTCTTCATTAGTCCTGCATCACTTCATTAATCTTGGAATACCTATCGCACCATATAGGTAGTTCGGCAACTGATTCTTTGGTTGCGAAAAAATTGACTTTGCCAAGGGCCCCCTATTCTACACTTTAAACATAAATAGACTTCAAGCATAAGAAATCTTTGTCTCATATGTACACATTAACTATTTTATATCTTATGAGCTTGTCATAATTATTCATTATACACTTGACCAATTTCTTCAAATCAAAATCGTGATATGCAGACAACAGTTAAAAACCGTGTTCTACATTTGTTTGGAAACAATAATAATGATAACTGCATTTGACGTTTTTTTTACTTGGCAAAATTGGTCAATGATAGTATAGTAAAATGCCAATTTTCTTTTGCTTCATTTTTCTCAATCATTAATAAAATACATTTTAAAGCTCTCATTTGAGCTGAATTTTTATATACATGATTATTTTGGATGACAATACGGTATTTTAATTGTATTAAAATAACTGTATAGTAAATTTATTTTAATTGTAAATATTTGATAAAAAAGTAAAGAAAATAAACATTTTATTTGTTAACATATGACGGAATTAAATTTTTAAAGAAATTTATATTACATGTTCCTTTTAAAATTAATAAAAATATCAAGCACTTTGGACAATAAATAAAGTATATCAAGTTTATTTTAACATTTTGATTGTATCTACTGAAAACAATACACACATTTAAGGGTTTCTGTATATCATCTAAGATTAAAATTCATATTTATTTATTAGTTATCTTTCATACAGTTTTAAAAAAAAACTCGCTTAAAAGAAATAAAAATAATAGAATACCCCCATTAGAGTCTTGACTGTTGAATATTACATAACATTTTTTCACAGATATCCAACTGCAGTGATTCTCAAAAAGAATTTACTAGATCTGTTAATGGTGTAATACTTAAAATCAAAACACATCACCAAATGCCGCAATATACAGCCCCAATAGTGAAAGCTGTTTAATGCATATTTAAACATAAGATTATTAACAGTGTGAGCATTTAGTGGGACATTTTGCAACAGAAATGTTTTTTCATTAAGTAAAATACATAATTCAAACCACTGGTTGAAAGTATAATATATCAGTAGGGTGAATTCTCTTTGCATAAAAAACTTGCAGCATAATCCAGACCTAAAAAGCCAATTTCTTTTGAAACAAAAACCGCACGTGTCGAGAAAATTACAAACAAAAGTTTCGAGAAAAAGATGCAACTTTCCTTACCTTCAATATGTTTCTATGTATAACAAGTTTCCTAAGACTTTTTTAGAACTCTAAGGATGTGATATAACTGAGCAAAAAATATGTCAGATTCCGTCATTTTCGGAGGTTATATTGCCTTATTTTCATCATCTATGACAAGAAATGTTTCTTTTTTTATAGGTACCCTTAGTTAAATATTGATTCACATGTAAAAAAATAAATGGTATTCTGTCTAAGGAAAAGTCAAAATTAAGTATTAAATAATCCATCAAAGTTACAGTGCACATTATACTTTTATGGTTTCTTTAATATTAAATTACTATAAAAATATAATAAAAATGGTTAAAGTGTAGTATGGCCTTGGCGATGTCAATGTTTTTTGGCAACCAAAATCGATCGCGAATCTACTTCTCTTAGTGATAGGTGACCGGAAGCCAGAATTAATTTGTTATTTCACCATAATATCTATATAAAAATCGCCCAAATCGAAAGCCCCCCCCCATACTACACTTTAACCAATCTTAAAAATGAAGCAATGTATTAGGTAAAATACTAAAACAGTCCAAGGATCTATTTCAGTCATCCATACTCTAATCACAATCATTTCTTTCTTACGTCTTTTAATCAAAAGACAAAGAAAACTCCTCTCGCCATTATGCTAAGAAAACGTGGTTTTCAAAATGAATTCTTGAAGAAAACAGACAGAAAAAAAAAACGTTGCTTCTAAATTACAATACTGGGGAAAACCACAGAAATGCATGCTTCAGATTGCATACGTACAAGCATAAGTTCAATATAAATACTTTTTTGTCGATATTTTTGGCACGGTTTCCTTAGAACAGGGGTCTCAAACTCAAAGGCTTACTTGGGCCAAACAAACAAGGTTTATCTTTAGGTGAGCCGCAAAAACAAAAAAATCAATATTTTTGAAATGTTAGAATTATTTTGAACAAACACATTTTAATAAACATATATAAGAGAACAACAAAAATTTAATGTTTAACACTAACACTTGAGATGTCTTCTCTGTTATTATCTTTCCTATTTCGGGAGAAATTTTATTTGCAATGATTAATTTCAAAACTGACCCAAAGTGAGCATCTATAATGCTATTTCCAACAAGAGACTTTTTTCCTTATATCAAGTCTATATTTATTTAGACTGGATATCAAGTCTATATTTATTGAGCAAATCAAACAAAATTTTGCTTCCAAAGAATTAAATATTGTTTTAAATTTAGTTCTGATGTTTTTAATGTATATTTTTGACACAATGCTATACTAAAGTTCATTTCTTCATGCTGCACGTTAGGAAGTGAATTAAATCTTTATTTTTCAATTGCTTTTCTAAAAGTACTAGTTGACATTTGAATCCTTTAGTTATGTCAAACATGTTCAAAATGATCTGCTTTTTTCCTTATAATGATAAATTTAAATCAGTTAATATCATTGTTCATGAAAGATAAATCTTGCAACCATATTGGATTGGAAAACATACTTGTGTCTAGATTTTTAGCTTTTAAAAATCAACATACTTCTTTCAAATCCCAGAATTGCTAGAGAATCTTGGAGCAAGATATCCTGTCTACATCAGTATAGTAGAACAAACCTGAATATGAACTATTTAACTCACTTAAAAAAGCAGTACATTGACCCTGATTTAAGCCTCGAGATCTTATAAATTTTGTAACTTTTTTGTAGATGACAAAACATTCTCCATGTTTCATGCTGCTTGATGTATAATACACAGCACATGGTGAATCTTTGAGCCTTGAAATTCACTTAATTTTTTCATAGTAATGCTAGGAAGCAGCTTTTTTTGTTTTGTTTTTTGCAGTCAATGAAGGAGCACTTTCAGTAGTAACAGAAATTATTTTTCACAGAGGTAGATTGTGTCTTTCTGTAAATTTCAAGTTAGATGATTTTGCTTTGATCTGATGACTTAAGTTTTCAGCTAAGTCAGTAACTCTTTCTGCAATAGAATTTCAAGAGAAAAATTGCTTGAAAAGCCTTAAAAGCAAAATATTTTCTGTTACATGCACCAATCAATAAAAGAATATAATTGAAGAAATGAGAAACATATTTATTGCATTTGGACTAAAATTTACACAAATCAGTTGTTTTTAGAGCTCAATACTGTTAAATATTTAACAGGACACCTTATTAATAATTTACATTTTCAGCTTTTTTTTTCTTCACAGTTGAACATTTAATCAACAGTTCTTGAAGAATATTTTGTTCAAATTTTTAAAATTTCAAATTTTTACTTCAATGTTTTTCACCGGCGAAAAAATCAGTAACCTAACTTTTGACATTATTTATGTTTCACCCAAGAATACTACCCATTCGTCTAGCAGACTATGCCTATAACAAATAGCCTTATACTCTTCCCCCAAAAGCAAGAACTGTAATGTACCACTCAGTAACTTCACATGACCTTGGCTACTACAGATAAGGATATCTCTTTCTCAAAATATTTTCACATGTAGTATTTTTAGAACAATGTTAATCAGAGACAAATGGGTTGCAATGACATATGGAATGGAGAAGCTGTCTTAGTTTTTTTCCTGCATTGTCGGAACAATGTCGAAACGTTTTCGTGGCGAAAACTTTTGAAGCTATCCCTAAATTATTAATAGAGTTAGGGGTGATGAAAATTTTATTTTTGAGGATGAATCATAAAGCTGAAAAACTTCTGAAGATTGCAATTAATTTCACAGTTGTGGGAACTATTGGGGCAAACAAACGAGAAATTCCTCCTGATCTCTTAGAATTACGATCTTGAAGTGTAAGAACTTCTACATAACGTTTAGACCAAGATGACTTTTGTCGTATAAAACAAAGTATTGTCTACAGAAATATTGGCTGGGCTGCAAAAATGTTGGGAGTGGTGAGTTTGACACTTCAACCTTAGAAGCATTCCGAGTGGATTCTTTTCTTTTATAAGAAAATGGTAAAAAATAAATGATTGATTTGCGTATGAATTAATGAAATAGCCCAGGGGCTGGTCCAGTATTCTATCAATTGTTCTATGAAAAGTTTTGAAAAAAATATTTGGTGAAATTGTCGAATCGGCCACTGGTCCGCCAAATTTTGAAAAATCGCCAATTTGGCGTGTTGTGTTTTGAGTAGCAACCCTACCACAACACGCAACGCCGGAGCGCGAAATTCAAGATGGCGGAAGAGAAATCATTAAAAAATAGCATTTTAAAGTTTTGAAACTGAAAATTATTGCAAAAATTATGTGATTTAAAAATGGAAATAATTTAACTTACCTTAAAAAAAGGTGTTTTTTGCTGACATTTACGATGATGATGTGCCCGGCTGAACATTCGATTGATTCCTACAATACCATTCAAAACCATCATTAACTTTCTTTCCCGTCCTTTCTCTCAATTCCATACGCTCTCCACATTTCGGACATACATACGATGATCCAATCAAACCTTCTTTCATGCACCATTCCAAAACTGCTTTCTTACCAAAAACAGGTAAGAGAGCAAAAAACCTTTCCGAATACTCATCATACTTTGCCATACATGCATTAACATTCATTCTAATAGCATCGCTGGACATCGTGATAATCTGTAAAAATTAATGTAGAGAAAAATAATTAAAATTACCTGAATAAACGATTCCACACCGAAGGAACGAAGGCCAAAAATCAGCTGTAGCAACGAAACGTCCGGAGCAAGTGAGAAAGCGCCGGTTGGAAAAACAAAAAGGCCGCTAAAAAAAATGTACTGCGCATGGTCAATAATAAAAAACTGTAATTTTTAAACTAATAAGAATGTACTGCCCATGCGCGAAATGATCCGGTTAAAGTTAATTACTTTTCCGAGTAAAATGTTCAAAAACAGAAATTTGCTACGCATGCGCGAAATTGCGGCGAAAACTGTTAAAATGGACAAAATTCATGTGACGTCACGATCACGTGAAAACTATGTCACGTGACCACGTACTGTTTGTTTACTACAGTAGCTACGATTATTAAAGTCTGATAGATAAAAGGAACAAACAAGGCCGGACGTGTAATGCGCAATTTCGTTGGCAGCACCTATTCCTACTTTTTACAGCCTTGGAATTCAAATTCCTCTGTTTTGGGGTTGCTATATTTGGCTCTCTATGAATTATTGGCTACTTTCAACGTAATTAGAAAAAAAAGTGCAATGTATTGTATTTTTAGGATATGGTGTGTTGAGTATGTGTGCATCTAACCTATTATAAATATTGTGCGTTTATTGTTTATAACTTTACTACTGAACAATTTCAATGTTTTTTCAATTTTTGTTTGAATTTTAAGATATAAATAGGTTTTCATTGTTTATTTGTTGTATACAAGTTCACACACATTAGAAATATGGTATGTTTATAAAATAAGAATTAAGATTAAATTTTTAAAAATATTAAGTGAAACTGGAAAAACAAATGTAGAACTGTAACTATATTGTAAACTTAAAATAGAAGAGTAAAATATTTTAGTTTATTGATATATTTTTGATTATTTGCAATTTTTAGTAAATTTTTATTAATCCTTATAACATTTGAATCAGGTTTAGCAAATTTTTTCTAAACAGACACTTGAGGATTATTGTTACAAAATCCTTTTAACTTTTGCAGCTGAAATTAAATAATATTTTCATTTCGAGCAATATTCTTATATATATATATATATATAGTATAATAAAATGAAAAAAAATAATAAGACAAAATTATACTACCCACAAAGCTAAATGATAGAAAACAGATTCTAAGAAACATAACTAGAGAAAAATATTGATATATATATATAATATAATAATTATATATATGTATTAATGATAAAAGAAGAAAATTGTGTTTTATATTTATCTTTATCATATTGACTGTTATAAAATGGTAGGAATATTACATGCATTGCCTTTTAAATACTGTTTAGAATTAAAATTATTTTCAGCTTATGCTAAACAAAAATTGACTTGAATTCCATATAATTTTTCAGTTAAAAAACAGTCCAAAATTATGTTTATATTGTGATTTAGCTAATATATAAAGGGGATAATTTATATTTTTCAGTTCTGTTCTTACTTTGCTGAAAATTCATTATAACCATTGTTCACAATAAGATTCATATTTCAACTATGCTTAAAACGTGTGATTAAACTTAAAATTCTGTAGTATAAAACTGAAAACATTTTTAAAAAATTATTAAAAAGTATAGTATTATAATCATTTCGATCATCAGTAGTATTGATGTACTTTTTTTAAAAAAAATTTTAAGTAAATTTCATGAAACAGTATTATTATTATTTATTTTTTTTTTTAGCTATATTGAGTAGAGATAATTTTAAAATAAGTTTTCAGTACTTCAAAATTAATTATTAATGGCAGGAAAATAATGATAAATTTTCAAAATACCTTAATGTATATTTTGCCTGGAACACATATTCCAGTAAAAACAAGGTTTTGATATAGGTTTTGAAAAAAAAATTTTTTTTCTTACAGAATTCTTTTTTTAAAAAAATAAGATTTCTAATAATAAGAATATATTATTATTATTACAGACAGTGGCTGTTTTTTTCATTGAATTATAATTTCTTGAAATAAAAATTTGTTGTATTGAGATATACAAATTAAATATTTGTTTTAAAAAATGAGATTGATTTTTCCTGAAAATTTTACTTTAATGAAAAAAAAATGTATAAGTTTTTCTTCCTCCTTTTTTTTTTTTAATTTGGGGGTTGTTAAAAAGAAGGATTAATACATTTTTTCTTTCTCGTGTTTAATTCCTTTAATAATTTCCTTTGAACTTGATTGTACATTATCCCAAATTTCCCGTTACTGTTCCGAATGTTCAGTGCTTGCTTCAATTCTGTACCAAAAGTTTATAAACAAATATTCAGTTTTTCAATTCTGATGTATTGCTATCTTATTCATTTTCGAAGTGACCTCAGGATGAGAGGTATTATATGTTTTACAAAAAATAGCACTTTATTTTTTTGTTATATGAAATTTCTTAAAAAAAAGCAGTGATATATAACACTTAAGGGACTGTAAATTTTGTAATAAAACGGTGATTAATAAATCAGAAGGTTAAAACACTTCTACTATAAAACAGAACATACACAAAACATTTCAGTTAATTTTTTTCAAAATTTTTTGAGCAATCGCTGGCTCCGTTTGAGCATTTAAAAAAACACATTTCGAGTAAAACGCGTTTTAAAGTATGACATATCTTGCTCAATGTAATGGCATCTTCTCTTACTAAAATACTTATAGTTTTTGTTCTAGTGAACAGAAAATAATAAATTTGGTATTTTTATAAAGCTAAAAAGATGACCTATAAAATAAAATCATAAAAAAATTGTCAATTTTAAGGAAATTCACAATTTTAGGGTAGTCAGATACCATTCACACTTCTAAATTAAGAACAAGTTTAAAAATTACCAGTGATTCATGTAGGCTTGTCATATACAGAATTTAATATTTATCTTGATAGTTTGTACAGTTTATGATTAAAATCGTGTATTGTAGCTTTAACGTCAAAGAGCATTTTTATTGCACTCAATACAATTTTATTGTGTGAAAGGGGCGCGATGAAAATTATGATTGAAAATTGGGTCGCAAGCATTAAAAGTTGTAAAAGCACTGTCTTAGTAGCATCATTAAAGAAATAATTGATTTAGCTTCAACTGATTAAAATTTAAACGCAAGTGAGTAAGTAAAGGACCATTAATATTAAACAGGTTTTTTTTTTTTCGAAATTTTTAATTGTAATGTTTTTTTCTCCTATGTCGTTATCAATTTTTGCCTTTAGTCCAAAAAGAGATTAATTTCATTAAAAAAATTAAAACTTTTAATTTGGGTAAAGAATTTTTGTCTCTGTGTATATGATAAAGTTGAAAATAAAAAATCAAGATAGTAATAGCATCTGCAAAATAAAGATAGTGTGACATATTTATTTATTATAAATTAAGTAAATTCTTTGTATTCGAATTTCTAATAATTTATTTCATTAGAATATTTATTTATTCCTTCGAAATATTTCTTTCTACATGTTTCGTTAATATCTACATTTGAAAATTATTTATCAAAATATTTGGGAGATTTCGTAGGAGATCAGAGGTAGATTTTAAAATGTATGTTTGCCTCACAAAATTATACTAAGTTTGCAAGGAGTATGCAGGGCCGATCCTAGGGAATCGGCCGCCCACATGCGAAGACCTAATGTGCCGCCTCTTTAGAGAATTTTTCATATTTTGACTAATGCTTATATATTTAAATACCGTAAATATATCCGGCGTATAACGTGCACATATACTTTCAAGGCTGTATTCTTTTTTTTTTTTTTTTTTTTTTTTTGTTGATTTTTAGGTATATTTCCCGTATAACGCGCACCTCTTTTTTTTTTAAGAAACCTGAAATGTACGTGTGCTATGCTCTTTTGTTTTGAAGTTATTTATTTCAGGTATTATTCCAAATATTTTTTTTAAAAAGTGGTATACTTCTAGAACTACAACCCCCCTTCCCCTTAATTTTATTAAGAATGTCGTTTTTTTTTCTTAAATAAAGAGTATTTCGATCTATGTAGAAGTCTTATTTTTTTCTAGAATCATTATTTTTTAACTTTAAAGCTCTCATATTTTTACACCCCGCATATAATGACAGGGCCGGCTCTAGCAGTTTCGCCGCCTCGGACAAGAATGGAAAATGCCGCCCCTCTCCTCAAAGTAAAAAAATTATTTTTCAAAAAGATAAATTGTGTATTTATGCTCACATAGATACACACATTTTAAGAATAATTCTTACGAACAAAAGGCATCACAATAAAATAACTAAAACTCAAAAATAAAGCAAAACAAACAAACAAATTACATTTTTTTTCTAAATTTTAATTCTGAAAACTTTTTAATCAATTTTTTAAAATCAGTTTGTTTAGTTAATTCATATTCGGTAGACAATAAAGCAAAACCATTTAATCTATTTTAAAGAAGAAAATTGTGGATTCTAAGAAATTTTTTATTAGTTTTAATTTTGAAAAACACTTCTTGTTGCGCTTATTGGCAAAAAAAGCGAAGCTCTTAATGTAATAACAAGATTTGGTGCAAATTATAAAGTTGAAATAAGTTCAGGAATATCAATTGGGCTCTCTTTTTTGACTAGAGAAGGTTGTGAAAACATCCAATTTCACAATTTAACGTACATTTCCGCCTCGAACTCTTCAGACTACAACATTAAAAAAACCTGACGATAAACATATAGATTATAAAATAAGGAAATATGATACATTAAATGAAATGCCCAATTCCCAATTTTCCTTAAAATATATCAAAAAGTATTTTCAAATTCGGTCCAAATGCCGCCCAGACAGGGGTATGTCTGGCCTAGAGCCGCCCCTGATAATGAGCACCCCTAAATCTCGATTTTATTTTGTGTGTTAAAAGTGCGAGTTATACGCCGGATTTTATGGTACTAATTATACTTTTATATTTAATTCCTTATTTCACACACACAATGCTTACATATACAATTACTTATTTAATACTTATGTATTCAAATTGTAAACTTATCTACCTGTATTAAAAAGTAAAACATTAATATAAAAATGCAAAAATTTAAGAGCAAAACTTTATTTTTTGGTCAGCTAAAGGGTTATGATTGCGGCAAAACCTTTTAACAAAATATTAAACAAGCAAAAATATTACCTTTGAAATAAAAATAGACATTTTGTAATTAGAAAAGCAAATCAACAGTATTTACTCAGAAAATTTAATTTAATAAAAAAGAAAGAACTAAAGCATAAATCTCGTGAAAAGAAAAGTATATAAATCACGAAGACTACTGAAAATTTAATGATAAAATAACTTGTATAGCTTTTTGAGAAGCAAATTTGTCAATATTTTTGGTGAAATCAATTTTTTCAGAGATTTCGGATTCAATAGATAATGTGTCCATATCTGAAAGCCATCAAAAAGTTGAAGGAGAAAAAATGCTTTTGGAGTATATTAAAAAAATTACAGACTTCTAAGAATGCTTTTGCCATGTCACTGAGAATCAAATTTAAAGAACAGCTACTATACAGGGCACATGGACTGTTCATGAATATAACGTCCTAATTCTAAACTATACTCACGTATTTTTGCTTCTCATATTAGGCAATCAGTATATTTATCAATTTAAAACAGTGTTTCTCAACGTGGGGCCTATCCCCCACTAACTCAAAAAATAACTCATTTAGAGTTTAAATGATCTATTTATTAGTAATATAGCCAATTATATAAATATTTTTAACTACTTGTTTGTGTAATATGAGACAAATTGGTAAATTGTCTCATATGTTTGTCAATTGTGAATGTTTCAAAAATCGTAGTTTAGTCTCTGTACAGAAGTCCAAACTATATAAAGAGGGAAAATATGATATATAAACATTTTCTATAAAAGGAGAATGTTTTAAAATCTGTCACTCTCTCTTTTGGGAAATAAAAATTCTTAATTTAAAACAATTTAAATTGCTTTTTATTATAATAATATTCTTAAAACAATCTTCTATATTCATTCTAATTGGGATGACACTAAATATAAAAAACACCATTCATTATATGCTTTTGCAAAAAATTAGTAAATAAATAAAATCACAGTTCCGAACGTAGCTTAGTAAACTAAAATTGCTATTTCAAAGATTCGACTTTTTATAGCATGTGCTAATCCTCTACTCTGTGGAACCCAAGAAATAATAGGAACACCCATAATGGACATTTTTTAAAAAAAATTTAACCATATTAAGTAAATATGCGATTTTGGGCTAATATATCATGTAAACAGAATTAAAAAAATTCGTGAAATAGAATTGTGAAACATTTAGCGCACAGACCACGCGAATAAATCATTTCTGCATTAGGAAATGAAATCTACCGAAATTAAAGATAATACAAAAGTAACGACGTACAACAGTATCCAAACGGAATGTTCCCTTGATATTTCCCATTAGGACCAAATTTCAATCATTATTACATATGTAAATTTTGAAAAGAAAATATTAAACATAAAAGAAATAATATAAATATAATGATTTTTTTATAGTAAGTTATTTTTTTATAGAAGTAACTTTTGTGACTGGAGCTGGACGAGCAAAACAAAGTTATATTAACGTCTTACTGTGCAACACGAAGGCCATTTTGACAGACCTCGTAATTTTGAACCTTGGTCGAGTGATGAGGACGACACCTGAGTTAGCGCCCCCCATACCACACCAAAATGGAGACATTGAACCTCGACCCCGTCTATACGGCGGGTCTTCAGTGGCAACAAGACTCGAACTCGCGACCTTCCGGCCACGAGTTCGTTCGCGTGTTCGTATTGATATATATATATATATTTTTTTACTTAGAAAAAATTAGGGCCCTAAGTGGTTTCTTGCATCCGGGCCCCTTTGTAGAGAAGGCTGGCTCTGCTCTAAAGTAGATTTCCACAAAACCCATTTTTAGTGGACAAAATCAACATCAACTCAACAGAATAAACATGCCTGGAAAATTTCAAGTCTTTAGGTCTAAGAATTCAGGAGATATCGTGATGAGTGAATCACTTTCCTCCTTTAGTTTTGTAATGTTTCAAGTCAACATCAAGCTTTTGTAAAAAACTGTTTTATTCAGCGAGCAATCGACACATCTTTCGCAGAGAGAAAATGGACGCCAAGTAAAGATTTTTAATTGGACTGAATACTTATGTTCATAACTGTTAAAAAACTCTTTTTAGTTTATGTTTTTGATTTGAAAGTGAAAGGTGGTAGCGTGCATATGGAGACTGTTAAATTTAATGAGCTGGGATTAAAATGTTATGTTTGGAATATCTTTTTTGAGAAACAATTGGGTGTTTCATTTAAGACTCGAAGATGTTGCGGAAAATAAAAGTTAAGTGGTAAATAGGGGATTTTATTTTAGATCTAATTTAATTATCCTTACATATACATAGATAAATTTCAATAATTGCGGTATCCTGATCAGAACAATTTGCTGTGATATGGATCAGTATGCAATTGCATCGAAATTCTTTTTTAACAATTTAACGATAAGAAAAAGTAATAATAATAAAGAAATGTACAGTGTTATTACGTCTAAATTATCTTCTTTACTGAAAAGTATTTTAGAAAAATTCTGTATCACCTATTCAGCATAATTTTATTGAAAAAAATAAATAAATAATGTAACATGCACAAACATACCTCTATCCTCAAATAAGAGAAGGAAATAACGTTTGAGAAAATGAATACAAATAACATTGAGGAAATAACCTTATCTAAGTACGTTTCGGTAGTGAGTGAGGAGAATAAATGTCCGGAAAAAAGATTAGAATAAAAACATCTGAACAAACATAAGTTTCTATAAAATGCGAGCAAAGCAATTCCAAGTAATAGTGATCAGGAATTCGTGGCCACTGTTGTTTCTGTCGGATATCAATCAGATTCCTAGTGCCACTGAAGAACTATCGTATAAAATGGCTGATACACACTAAATCTGTGGAAGCTGAAAGTACTCACGTTGGCGGGGTGTGGAACTTTGAAGAGTAGGGTGCGAAATCAACTGGCATTCTCGTCATTTGACTGCAGTTAAAAATTGCGAGAGTTATTACCACTAGCCTTGGAAACTCTGCAAAATATTTAATCTTGCAATAATATTCTTGTGGAAATGTAGAAGAATCTTAAAATTCGAGTGTTTTCTTACTTTTTTTCGTGGCCATACAGGAATTTTTGGACAAGAAAGGGCTGATTTCTTGGTAAAGTCGACAGCCAAGCGGGGGATTGAAATCTCAGTTAATATTCCAAAAAAAAAAATCGTTTTACAAGAAACAGACTAAAGAAAATATTGTCCCTATTTGGAACATTATGTACGCGCTCAGATCACCCTTTCTGACGAAATAATTTTTTCCGACCATTTCGTAAAGACTGTCTTGTGATAACTTTTTTTTTTTACAAATTGCATAAAATCACATTCCTTACTGCGCATAATAATTGGTGAGCAGTGTTGAATACCTTATCCTTTTTTGTTCAAAATTAAAGAAAGGAAGAAAATACCAGAAATTTAAACAGCATGCTCTTAAAATTAACTGACCTTCAAATTTTTTCAGCTTATTTCAGTTTAAGCCATTTGTCTATTTTTCTGACTTATTTGTTTTTGTTATTTCATTATTTTGTTTTGTTATTTACTTTTTATTTTATTTATCTTATTTTGTTTGTTTTATTTACTTCTGTAAGCCCAGGGTGATACTTTTGTTTTACGCGGGTATTATTTTATATGTCTTCAATAAAAAAAATGACTTCTAGCCCTCTTATTGCTGTGGAGTGCGACGTTAATAATCAATAAAGTACAATACCTTAAATTATTTTCAATCGGAATAAAATAAGTTCTATTTGAATTGTCGAATTCCCATTGATTGATTATTTATTAACATCGTGCGTACACGTGACACGATGCTATTGGCGACTGACAAAAGTAATGAAATCTCAAATCTGAGGTCAAATTAAACTAACCCAAGTATGACAACCTGGCAACTTGAATATTTTGAGTCTTAAAGGATTTAATGTATATCAGCTCATGAATACCACCTAGTTGTCAATAATTCAGGTGAAATATTTATTTCCCAGAGATTTCTAATTCAATAGAGATGATGGACAAATCTGAAAGCCTTTCTTGTATCATATTATTTCTCAAGTAATGGTTAATAATTTTTAATTTAGTAAAATTTCTTTCACCTAAAACAGGTAATGTCAAAACAATACTTTTTAAAAAGTATTGCTAAAGCAAAATTTAGAAAACTGGGAGAATGACAGCATTTTTAATCATAATTTCTAATTCCATGGCGCGTCTATAAGGGTATTCTCAGTATTTTTTACCTAAGTCATGTGAAAATAAAACCATAAAGCACTCGCAAAGCCTGGGACTCAACGCAAGGGGATATTTACAAGCAATTTATTACTTCCTTTGTGCAAGCGAAGGAGGAAGTGGACAGGGGTCCTTTTCAGAAGTGACCCAGCCTGAGAAGCTTAACAGCTTCCCAAAATAACTATCAGTTGGAAGTGACACAGGAAACGCTTGGAATGAGGGCCTGGTCTTTCCATAGAGAGGGGTCATCTGTAAGGTCATTGTATAACTTGCGGGACTGGACAATTCAAGGGAAATTCCTGAATGCATCGTAAAATCGGCGCCTATAAATGGAATATTTGTTCCTCTCCAGGGCCGATCCTAAGGTGTCGGCCGCCCGCGTGTGAAGACCTAATATGCCGCCCCTCTAGAGAATTTTTTTCATATTTTGATAAATACTTATATTTACTTAATTATTATATATATTTACTTACTTATTATAATATATATTTAATTACTTATTTAATAGTTATATATTGAGGCTATAAATTCATCTACCTGTATAAGAGTAAAAAGTAAAACATTAATAAAAATGCAAAAATTTGAAGTGCAAAACTTTATTTTTTGGTCAGCTAATGGGTTATGATCATGACAAAATACTTTAACAAATTATTAATAAATATTACCTTTGAAATAAAAATAGACATTTTACTACTAGAAAAGCAAAACAACAGTATTTACTCAAAAAATATAATCTAATAAAAATATTCAGTCCTACAAAGACTACTTAATAATTAATTATAAAATAACTTTTCTGGATTTCGGAGAAACAAATTTGTCAATAATTTTGGTGAAATAAATTTTTTCAGAGATTTCGGATTTTATGGAGAATGTGTAGAAAAAAACCTTTCTGAAAGCCTTTCTTGTGTAGTGTTACTAAAAACACACACTCCTAGAAAAAATTCCAAAATATATACCCTACCATCAGTATTACTCACACATATAATAAAAAACTTTATTTGTTTTTTGTGACTAATATCTGATGTAGTGTCAAGAATTTATAGTGTAATATTTTGCTTTTTTTAATAATACGTGTTATCTCATTACGAATAGGGCCGTGGTAGCCTAGTGGCCCAAGTAACGGACTCGTGACAGGCATGTCATGAGTTCGAGCCTAGTGCCGCTGAAGACCCGTCGTGTAGGGGCGCGATGCACGTAAAATCTGTCGAGAGCTCTAACATCCTCCCGTTGCCATAGTTTGGTAGTTGGGAGAGAAGGTGCCCGCTCAGGGGTCGTCCTCGTCATTTGACCATGGTTCAAAATTATGAGGTCCTTCTCTAAAAAGTCCTCGTGTAGTTGAACAGTGCGACATTAATATTCCCTCACTCACTCATTGCAAATAGATTCGGCAAAAATAGTAATTATTTCATTTTGAAAATGCTGCCCTAAGTAGTGTGGAATACGCGTTTTGTTATTTTTGCAAACTGTGGATCGAATTGGGCTAATATCTAAACTGACTTTAAAAAATTACCATTATCTCAACTTCATACTAGTTCCTCTGAATGCCAAATTTTGACTGGCTTAAAATTGTACTTCAGCAATCATTCTTTCAATGTGTGATGGCACGTCATCGCTTTTTCTCTCGATTGTATAAATTTTGTGGTTCCGCGTCAATGGTACAATTTTATTCCAGCCTTGTCTTTAATTCGCCCCACGATCTTATACAGTTTACATGTTTTAGAGTATTTTCATGTTATAATAATAGTAAAAAAATTCATTGTACTTCTCATTCCAATAAAATTCTGTCTTTTAGCTTCCTCAAAAAATATCATTTCGGGATATTTTCGATTCTACCAAATTTATCTCTCTTTAAATTGAAAAAGAAAGTAAACATTGAAATAACTAACCTATTATTAACCTAATTCCCAAACTTAAAATATCCCAAAAGAATTTTTAAGAAATGCATTTTTGATGCTTCGATCAGCAATAACTCAATTACTTAAAAGAATATATTTATAATTGCAAAACAAAAAAAAATTTCTCTTGAAGTGTAAAAGAGAGAGGGGGGGGGGAGATAAACTATCTAAAAACACATGTGTTATATTGACTTAACACACATGAAGATTCAGAAGAAAAAAAATTACAATAAACGTGACAAATAAATCGCATTTTTTTAAATAATGGGAACAGTAATGAAGGATGTGCATGTCTCGTTATGGAAGTGGAAGCTGTCTGATGAAAAAAATTTAGCATCTGTAAAGGCATCATTCCCTTGAAATCCATTAATGTTTGGAAATCAGAATGAACACCAGCCATAATCAAAACAAATATAATAATATTAATCCTTTTATTAGTCTCGCAAAACCAAGGAAGGAAATGTACATGTATAAAGTATTGGAGCCAAGGCGAGGAAGATGAGATATTTAATATTTTACTATAAGTAGAGTCACGTTTGAAAATAATCGTAACTCATATCTCAAATAATCGACTTCTAGTTGATACAATTTGATTCTAATTCTAATATCTTACTGACTGAACCGTCAAATATCAATTTTAAATATTAATTAATTGATCGACGATTTACTCTCGTCTAGCTTTCACTAACTGTACGTTATATAAAAAATCACAAACTTTTATCATTTAACTCCTAGCATCTCTCTCTTTCTCGGATCTAAAAGTTAATGCTTAAGTATACGACATGATTTACATAGATCGCATCTTCTTCTTCGGGAGATAGTTTTCAATTGAATAATATTTAAAATAATAGAATTTCTCCCAGAGTCAAAGACAAGTCATAGGTAAGCGAATATATCCTTTACACTTTACTTAATATTATTTCGATTCGATTTAATCCAAAGATGAAATTTTACATACCATGTACTATAGCTATAGATACTATAGCTATAGATATGTAAATACAAAATAATTTCATTGGCATTAAAATTAGCTAGTTTGCATGTAATTCAGTAATCCTTGCAGTTAAAATCGTTATGCACTTATGTGAATTTATTTATTACGTAAATGTACTCATATATATATTAACAAAATAGATTTTTAAACTAGATATATTATTTTTATAGCCCACTTTTTCATGAAGAAAAATACAATAAAATGTTACTTAATACTTTATCTTAATACGGTAAAAATATAATAGTAACTTTTGTCTCCTAACCGTGAATATTAAGCACCTGCAAAGTCAGGTTTTGGGACCAAAGCGTACTTGACGTCCGTTAGGCTTTAGACCCCCAGCAATGCGAGGTTTGCAGGGGTGTATGTTATGCCATTGAGTAGCCTCCAATAAGGAACCTTGCGTTTGATACAATATGTCCTAGAGCCAGAAATTTAAGCCCACCAGACCAGATATTGGGTATTTTGTCATTTAATACTAAACAGATTAATTTAATTAAAAATTCAAGCCTTATTAGTCTTTAAATAAATGATATACAAATAAATACCTTGGTAACAGGTTTTTTAAAATCTCAAGCTCATTAAAAATGAAAATTCTTAATAGAAAAAGTTTAATTACTGAATAATTGTTTGAAATGAGCAATAAAATTTTGAACTTACAGAAATTTATTAAAATTATTCCGTTGTGTGGATCTCTTTGAAAGTTTGTGCATTGCGTCAACCTAATCTAGCATTATTATTTATTACGTAAACCTAAAGAAAAAGCGCCCCCACGAGTTCCAATCACTTTATTACATATTCTGTTTTGTCTCAAAATCGAAGCGTGGAACAGACAATATTGCAATTTTTTATTCCTCTGTTTAATTATATTGATTTATCAGGATAGCTTTATATTTAATTTATTTAAAGAGAAACCCAAACCTGTCTTTGAAACCTTAAAATTTTACAAAAAGAAATGAGAAACTTTTTTCAGTGTCCCTTAATAAGAGGTAAATACATAAAGTCCATATTCAAAGAGACTGGTAGCAACATTAATTGTGTCTTATTCGGAGGTGTGCCTTACAGGAGGAATTTGTATATTACATTAAGTTTTAAAAAATGCAAATTAATTCGAACTTAAAACATAATTACCTGTTGCTATTTCAAACGAGCTAAATGTAAGAGATTGAATTGTGCCAATTTTAGCTGGCAAACATATAAAGTTAGAATTCAAGAAAAAACATATCCAGTTTCATGTCTAACATACACACTAGACTCAAACCATCCAAGGATCATCACATAAGAAAACTAACTTAAACGCACACAGTACAGAATAAGAAAATAAGATACATGAAATGAAATACCAGATTCACATTGCTGGATACAAATATATAACTGGAAATTGCAAAAAAGATCAATCAAATGCATGTTTAAAAATAAATTCAGTAAAAAAGCAAGTCAGATATTTAAATGGGCATGTAAATAAAGTAATTTTTAGAGATGTATTTATAAATTAGAAAAGTGAACAATAGCTTTTTAACAAACACATTATTTTTAACTCTACATAAAAGCAGAATTTTAAGGAACTGCAATTTGCCGAACGCAGCTCTAAGCAAAATATTGTTTTGTCCACATTTGTCACCCTTAATATAGTAATATCATATACAAAAGATAATCGTTTGTACCTGTGTCCCGAGGTCGAGGGCCCATATACTTGCTACAACATATTACCACATATTGTAATTTTTAAAAGAGATATAGTCGTTACAAATTTTACTAGAAGTACTCGTCATCTAAATTCAGTCTAAAATAAAATTCCAGGTATTTAAAAAAGGTACCAGGTTTCGAAAGTATGAATAACAATATTTTAAAAAATATTTTCATACCAATTTTTTCTCAACGAAAAAAAAAGGTATTCTTCAAATTTGGTCCAAATGCCGACCCTAAAAATTTGCCGCCTCGAATATGGGTCCAGTTTCCCCGGCCCTAGAGCCGGCCCTGCGACTAATATAGAGACAAAAGTAAACACGTTAGGGGGCTTAGCCAATTAGATCATATGAAATTACTCTCCAACTAGGAGTATACATGTAAGCGGGCAGATATATATAGATCAGGATTAGCTTTTAATTTTGTTTTCTTTTATTTCTGCTTTTCAGTGCTATGTTGTGAATTCCTTGATTAGCCTGTTTGATTGTATGACGTCTGGTTACAATCAGGACTTAAAAAACCGCATAAAACTAGCATTTTTTAACAAAGTACTTAAGCACCAGAAAGTTCCTACAACATAAAATTAAATTTAGAACTTCGCTAACATTGATAATATTATGTTAATATCGAAGTGTTTTTCAAACAGGCATTGTAATGAAAATCATTTACTCAAAAGAAGCTACAAATTTTTTTCTTATAACTTAATACCAAATAAAACTACTAGAAACTAGTGGTTAACTCACTAAAAAGGAAAATGAGCATTGTTTATAAGCTTTGTAAAACCATAGGCAAAAAGTTATTGGATTTAAACATTATTAGATTAACCATATTAGATATTTTCGTAAAGTAACTTTCGCAAAAATCTTTTTTTGAGACGCCTTTATTAAGCATCGATCCACAGTGCGCTGCCATGCCACTATTAAACAAAACAAAACAAAAAAACAACCTTTTTTTAATGCTGTATTGTCGGCTCCATTACGAATTTTTTCTATCAAATGAAAGATGTTTGCAACTCGTAGACATTTATGGACAATCGGCCAACACACTTTGCACTAACATTCTACTTTTCTTAAACTATGCTGTATTGTTGGGACTTGGATTTTTCAATATAACTATTCGAAATTCAGGATATTTGATAAATTCGTAAAAAGTTTTGTTTGATTGATAGAACCTATACGGCCTGGGCGGCCGCCCCTTGGCTTGGCCGCCCGCGTGCGGTGCACGCGCTGCACACCTGCTAGGATCGGCCCTGGGAGTATGGATGAAAATATATTTAAACACTTTTTATTACTTTAAACCGTTTTCAGTTTTATTAATAATTACATGGCATGCATTTTTAATTTTTAATGTAATTACATACGTTTAAAAATCTAAAAATGTTTGAGTCGATGCTGAATCGGAAATGGATGAAATAAAAAACGGTATTCCCCTTATTTTATATAAGATTTAAAAGCAACTTGTTTTTAGATTTTTTGAAATTTTGATGTATTTCCGTTAGTGGAAAAACCTAATTACTACGTTTAGGGTGACAATTTTGCACAAAACAGATTATTTTGCTTAGACTAGCATTTGGCAAACTGCTGTTCTTCTAGATTCTGCTTTTACATACAATTAAAAATTATGTCTGCTGAAAAGAGTTATTATTTACCTTTAAAATTTATAAATATCTTTTGGGATAAAAAACACATATTTAAATGCACAGTTAAATATTTGACTGTCTTACTGACATAATTCATAGTTAAATATGTATCTGATTTATCTTTTTTGCTATTTCCAGTTATATGTTTGTGTTTAGTATTGAGGTTCTGAGTATATGGTTTGTACAATTTCACTTTTGGATTTTTAATCGAAATAATATTAATTGACGCTAAATTGTTTTTCATATGACAGCTTCCCCTACTAGAACGAGACGTGCATTACTGCTCCCAGTATTAAAAAATGCAATTTGTCTTGTTTATAGTAAATTTTAATTTTTTTTTTTTTGAATCATCGGTTATGAATAATTTTTCTGAATCATTATGCTATGTCAATATAGCACGTATTTATAGATGGGTTATTTCTCTCTCTCTCTCTTTATACACCAAGAGAAATTTAGCAATATTATTTTGTAATTATAAATATATTCTTATTAGTAAATGTGCTATTGCTGATCGAAGTATTGAACAGGCAGTTCTTAAAAATTATTTTCGAATATTTAAAGTTTGTGAGTTAGGTCAGTATTAATTGAGTTGTTTCAATGTTTTCTTTCTTTTTAAGCTTAAGAGAGATAAACTTAGTAAAATTATTATAAATATATTTTCAAATAAGATTGCACACACATGTGTTAATATTTAAATGTTATCGAAAATATCCCGACGTGACATTTTTTGAGGAAGCTAAAAGACAGAATTTTATTGGACTGAGAAAGGAGCTTTTTTCATTATTATTTATATAATAATGATGAAAATACTCTAAAATTGTATCAGATCATGGAGCGAATTAAATACTAAACTAAAAAAACTGTACTATTGACGCGGAACAACAAGATGTATACAATCCAGAGAAAAAGAGATATTGCGCGTCATCATTGAAAGAATGATAGTTGAAGTACAATTTTTAGCCAGTCAAAATTTGTCATTCAGAGTTACTTGTAGGAAGTTGAGATAATGGTAATTTTTAAAGGCCATTAGATAATGGACAAATTTGATTCGGTTATTTTAGAACACCTTAATAATGTGATTAAACGCAAAAATAAAAATGTATTCCACACTACTTAGGGCAGTATTTTCAAAATGAAATAATTAATATATTTTAGCTTTATCTACTCGTAATGAGATAAGAGACATTGTGCTAAAAGCCAAATATTACACTATAATTCTTGATCTACACCAGATATTAGTCTCACAGAACAAATAAAGTTTGTAATTTGGTGTGTGAGCACTACTGAAATAGTAAGGTATATAGTTTAGAATTCTTTCTAGGAATTTTTAGGAATCTGACTCTAAACAGATTTCCAGATTTGGACACATTCTCTATTGAATCCAATATCTTTGAAAAAATTGATTTCACACCAAAAATATTTTGACAGATTTGCTTCTCAGAATGCCACAAAAATTATTTGATAGTTTATTATTAAGTAGGCTTTGTAGAATGACTGATTAATACACTTTTCGTTTCAAGAAATCTATTTATTCTCTCTTGAGTACTTTTTTATTAGATTACATCTTCTGAATAAATACTGTTTTGCTTTTATAATTATAAAATGTCTACATTTATTTCAAAAGTAATATTTTTGCTTGTTTATTATTCTGTTAAAAGTATTTTGCAGCTACCATAACCTAATAGTTGAAAAAAAAAATTTGCACTTCAAATTTTATGTTTGCATTTCTATATATTAATGTTTTACTTTTTACTCTTATACGGGTAGACGAGTTTATAACCACAATGCATAAGTATTAAGTAAGAAATTAAATAAAAAAGTATTGTAATAAGTGATTATATATATAAACATTTTAATAAGGAATTAAAAATATAAGCTTTTAATAAGTAATTAAATGTCTTAATATTATAAAAAGTAATTAAATATATAAGTATTGCAATAAATAATTAGTTATTTAAATACTATAACAAGTAACTAATATGTAAGTATTATATAAGTAATTATATAAATAAATATTAAATATAAGTGTTAGTCAAAATCTGAAAAATTCTCTTGAGAGGCGGCACATTTGATCTTCGCACGCGGGCGGCCGACACCCTAGGATCGGCCCTGGGACCACTCCTTTGAAACTTCTCACTCATCTCATGATTCACATGGGGGGAGGGGGCTATTTTACGACACCGACACTCGAACACAAACGCGCCTTAATTAGCTTGTTAAAAAAACGTGGGAACCATTCTTCTCATTTCTTTTCCCCTGATTTATTCTTTTTGGCTAGATATTTTTAACTCTATATCTTGATTAGAACGAATATTTTAATTATATTACAACGCAAAATATTTTTAATGTAAACGGATTAATAATTTTTTTTTTGAATTTTTGTAAAGTATTAATAACATAAAAATAGACATTTTAATCAATACTGAAAAATAATTGCTATTATGCATCTCTCTATGCTGTACATCAAATATTATCATTATTACACTTTTATTAAGTTTTTCCACGCAATTTATTTGTGAGAAATTTAATGAAAATATTATTGTATGTGTAAAATATACATCTAAAAGAAATTATATCGAAGTCATGCTTCTATTAGAAGTCTATTTTTATAACTATTCGACGGTGTGTGAAAAAACTTCATGTGAGATTATAGCGAGTTAAAGGTCAAGAAGCAAAATGACCTTAGAAGTAGTACATATATATATTTTACATTGAAAAAATATGAATTTTTTCGTTTACTTTTTTGCTGGTTCTTTTTTAAGTTGCTTTCTTAAAAAATGAATGTTTTAAAATCATTAATTAAACTCATTGTTTTTAAACATTTTATTTCCCCTTCCCCCCAAAAAATATAAATTTTTTAAAAACACGTAAGGAGGGAAAGTACCTTTATACATTATAAAAATCAATTTTTGAAAAATATTTTTAAAAATTATTACAGAAGGCTAGAAACGTTTTAAAGCAAATCTAATCAATATCCAACAGTAATTACGCTCTCTGCAATAAAAAATATAGATGTGAACAGAAGCTAATATTATAAAAAAAGTTAACAAATAGATTTTTCGTTAATTACTGATTGAATTTCGTTGGCTGGTCTCTCTTTTGTTTTGTTAATATCGCACTTCGAAACAACGTGAGGGGTATAGAGGTGACGAACTTCGTAATTTTAAATCACGATGAATTCAGGAGGATGACACCTGATTTGACATTTTACTATCCAGACTGTTCAGATTGGAAATACACTATTGATATTTTTTATTTAATATAGGGTTATGTAACAGGGGCGTAGCTAGGTAACCAAAAACGCCTTGGTGCAACAACAACAACAACAAAACACCGAGGGTCCTATTTTGATTGGACTTTATCAAGTAAAAATATATTAGTATTTTAAATATACAAAGCTATTTTAACATCAGCCCTTTATCATGATCTGCAGAATATAAGAAGTTGTCGTGTTAGCCTAGTGGACAAGGTAACAGACTAGTGGCTGGTATGTCATAAGTTCGAGCCCAGTACCACTGAAGACCCGCCGTGTAGGGGAGCAATGCACGTCAAATCTGTTGAGAGCTCAAAAGTCCTCCCGTTGGTGTGGTGTGGTAGTTAGGAGAGGGGATGCCAGCTCTGGCATCGTCCTCGTTACTTGACCATGGTTCAAAATTACGAGGTTCGTCTCCAAAAGCCCTCGTCTGAACAGTGCGACGTTAGTATTCACTCACGCAGAACAGAGGAAAGTAAAGCTACATACTACTTACAGGTATGTGTATGAGTTTTCCTGAGTAAACTTTAGTGAGATTACCCAGGTTCGATTTAACACGGGATAGACAGGAAACGATACAAAAAATAAGCCATCAACATGAAAATGATACAATATTATAATTATTTTTAAAAAACACCCCTCCAAAAGTGGAAGTGGGACAAAATTACATAAATCTATTTATTACAGATAGGAGTTGTGGCGAAATACTCGAAGAGGAAAATAGCTTATTATGAATAATACTGTTATTTAAAAAAAATTACCAAGAAGAAATAGCTTCCTGTGTAAGTTTAAGATGCATTTTTCATTGAACCTGAAGCTTATTTTCAAGTAACACTTGGAAAAATGAAAAAAAATTGAAAAATAACAAAAATTTTCAATAAGTAAATTCGCAACATCATATACACAAAGGGAAGGAAAGAGAGGCCCCTGACCACTCCCAAGGTGTTCTCTCTCAAAATTGGGGTGGAACCGAAGCAAATCGTACTGTCACCTGCATGGTACTCAAAGCTACGGCTAACGACAGGCGTACAGTCTAGCCCGATGCCATGATGAATATCGTGGGCCTCGATCTGACTGCGTCAGACAGGTGGCATTAGTAACAATAACAAGGAAAGGAAGGATTTTCTCTCTGAATTGTTTAAATTTGTTTTTAATTTTAAGAAATACTTAAATAGCAGATAAATTTAAAATTTTAGGTTTTTTTCAGAATACACAAGCATTCTT
The DNA here is from genome assembly GCA_019973975.1 of Trichonephila clavata. Classification (NCBI taxonomy): domain Eukaryota; kingdom Metazoa; phylum Arthropoda; class Arachnida; order Araneae; family Nephilidae; genus Trichonephila; species Trichonephila clavata. The sequence goes on from BMAO01034095.1 coordinate 86,247, forward strand.
CCGTTTTCAATTTTATAAAAGAATGTAGAACTATAATGTACATCCTTCAAAAGTTATCTAGTGAAAAAGGAAGAAAGCCAATCAGTTTTTATTCTTTTTGTGTTCATACTTTTTGCTATTGAAAAAAATTGAATAATTCCATAACAAAATTTTCTTTGATGCTTTAAAGTTTGTACTTAACAGGAAAAAAAAGTGAAAAATAAATCTTCATATGCATTTTCAAAAATTAGCTTCAAAAATTTCCCCTTCATTTTGTTACAAGTAATCGTGAATCGCAATACAATCAACATCATATGTACCAAATATTCACATGCACACAGAAATTTGTAAAATCAAGAAGCTCCAAACAGTGTTATGCATGACAAATATTTATATTTTATTTTCGAAACATGTAATTAAAAGATTTTAAAAGTACAAATTTTATGTTTTATTTAGAAATTAAAGATGCAAAATCTTACATAAAAGTTCTTAAAAATCAATGCTGAAGCACGCATAAAATACTTAGCAATAGTAAAATTCAAACATTTTAATTAATAAAACTGAACCGTAAAAAATATGTTATACAAAATTTATAAGCACATTTCTGTTAAATTATATCTAGCAAAAAGTTTAAGTGAATATTTCGTATATAAATATAGATGCGATTTTTTTAAGATGAGCACTAAGTATTTTTTCCCTTAGAATACATACGAAAACTTAGGACTTCTCAGATTTTATAAATTTGGTTGTAATGGGCTTACAAAGGAAGGGCGGTCATCTATAAAGTTTTTTAAGTACCACCAATTGTCTCACGGAAAATATTAGGGACCCTCTATAAAGTCTGGTTTTAAGCCCCAAGCCGGATCTTACAAAGGATTACTTATTCGACATCAGTCAGTCTATATGGGGCCCCTTGAATCCTGGGCCTCCCTGCGATGCGGAGGTATACTTTAAGCCACTGAGTACTACTAACATTTTTTTAAAAAAAATATATAAAATATATTTTGACGGTTTTTAGTATTAAATAAATGGAATTAACTGATTAAATTTGATGTTTTGTGAAAAGTAGTGAAAAATAAATTAGCAGCTCGCATCATTAGGATGACGTTTACTGTAACGACCATTAATTAAAAAAAATTGAAGTTAATTTATTATTTTCAAGTCAAAATGTTAACATTCGTCAAAAACGTTAATATTCTGGATAATTTGTGCATGTTTTCACTAAATATTTCAACGTGGTTGACAATATCATATGGAATGCATACATTTATTCCTAATAATGTAAATGAAAATGACTTTCGTTTTATATGCTGCATAAATTTGTAAGTCAGAGAAAATTTTAGTTTATTACAGTAAAGTATTTATACTATTTAAGGGATTTTCTCAAAATTTTTCTTCCTTGAATTACTGATTTCAATACACATAACATATTCATTAAAGGTAATATTAGTACTATAAATAAATGGTTTGGAATCACAAACAACTAAAAATTTTAATTTGGATAGGCGACGCAGGATTTCTGAAATGCTAGTGACAAATATGTGACACGTATCTCGTTTCTCCCATCCATATTACGCCGTCTAAGGATTGCAAGGATCAATTTCGTTTAATATGAAGCATACTACGATATTCAAAACAAAGTCTCGTGAATGAAATCAAGATTCGAAACCATAGCGCATTTGGAAAGCCCATTTTTTTTAGCCTGACCATAACCCAAATATAAATTCTAATGCAAGCAAATAATATAAAAATTGCAATAAAACTTTCTAAACCTGATGTATTTTATTAAAACAGGTATGAAATGAAATAACTGGGGAGTTTGTGAAATTCATATATAGGATGAAATCATTTTAATACAATTTATGGTGTTTTCCAATCGAAAAAAAAACCTTTTTATAATAGTGAATTATCTGATGCCTTAAATTCATTTCATTTAAATTTTTTTTAAAAAACTTTCTTTTATATATTAGAAAATTACATTTAATGACAGATTCCATAATATCCTGAAATAATTTTTTTAAATAACACTGAGACTTCGACATTTATATAAGTGGCGTTCGAGATCTGATTCCAATACAAAGACAGAGACGGATTAAGTTATTGGAGGACCCTGGCGGTAAAAGGTTTGAGGCCCATGAATTCAAGAGTAATAAACTAAAATAGTGAAAAGGTTCGTTAAACTTAAAATCTCGTAATAAAATGTATAGCTATATTAAAACTCAATTGCTCAAGATAAACCTTAACTTTAAAAAAATTGGAAATTAAAACTTGGAATTTCGGATAATATGTCAACTGGCTACATGTGATGACCGTCGTCCTTATATAGGCCTAGTCGATTTGTGCAATTGTAAATCATACACATTTATTTGTTTGGGGTTTGTACGAGTATTTGACAACGTATGCTACGCACTGTTTACTTTTATGCGTCATAGTTGGGGCCTACATTTGTGCAGAGGCTCAGGGTCTACTTTTGCGAAAGGGCCCAGGGCCCCAAGAAGTCTGCTTACTGTACTAAATATAAAGATGTATAAATGTGCTGTGTGTGAAGCCTTCTGTGCGTATAAATTGTACAAATCTTGTGGTAAGAATTGCTCAAGTTTAGGGCCCCTGGCGGCCATCCAGCCGCTTAATCCACCTCTGCACAAAGGCCTTAATTTATCAGACTCTAACTAGGTCTGGGCCTATAGTATTTGTATCTCGTGAAGAAAGATTACCAAAGAAATTCAAAATTGAAAGATTTGCTAGATTTCTAAGCAAAACGATGTTTGATATCAGTGGCGTAATGTACGCTCCCGCAACGTGTGTGTGTGGGGGGGGGGGAAGCCCGGTGTGTTACGGTTTTGCAATTCTTTGTAAGATATGGCTTGGGGCCCAAAATCTGATCTTGCATGGAGGCCCTAATATTCTACGTAACGCCATTGTTAACTCGTAAATTTTTTATTATTTTCCAAAAACTCAATAAATGTTTTGTTTTTCAAAAAATTTAAAATTTTGCAATAAATTTCATTAAGTTCTTATGAATGTTTTTGTTTCATTGATTTTTATTAGATACATGAATATTTAGATCTATATAAATAAAATGTACTCTAATAAACTTAATTTTGGTGAAATATGTTTGTTTTTTTACTATATCCTTTAACACGAAAAAATATTTCATTTCCAAAATAATCAGTTTCGTGTTAAACAATTTTCACCGTATTCGGAAATATACGTATTTTTTTTTAAAAAAAAGATTAAAAAACAAAAATATTAACAGCTAAACTAGTTTCATGAAAAATTTTATATTATTGTTATCATTCGAACTAGATGATGATTTAAAAAAAATGACGGAGTAATCTTTCAAATTAGCTTTGATTTTACTCGTAAATTTTTTCTCATTTGTGTTCAATGGAACAAAAATACAACTTCAAATTGTTTTCTCGGAAGACCACACCTCTAAGCGGATACTATTGAACCACTTTGACCAGATGTCTGCAATAAATGTCAAAAGTAAATTAGCCCCTTTTCAGAGGAAAAGGCAGTCAGACTCTCTGTCTTCGCTTTTTATCTCTAGAATCTTGTGCACCCCTGAAATGGCGCGCTTATCCGGTAGGATAGAACCAGGTACCTTTGGATCCGAAGCCGAGTAACTTATCCACTACACCAAAATGATCACCTTGGTGTGGAGGTAGTTACTGGCTTATATAGATGGTACCGTTACATACACCCCACCAGTGAGTCGGTGGAGGGCGAACGAACGATGTATTTGTTTAAAGCGTGTTATTGCTGCTGCGTCATGAGTTGTGACGGCTTTTGTTGATTGC